>VYZP01026316.1:357-10901 GCA_013400635.1 Hypocryptadius cinnamomeus
ACTCTTGTTAGAGAAGGCAGATGATTACTTCACTGGGTAGAGTAGATTTTCTAGAAACAGGGATCCTAAGCCTGGATATTTTTCAGAGTCCTTCCTTTTCTGTATTGGGATGAAATTTAGTCACGACACCTGTACTTGTAAGGTGTTTTCCCAGAGTCCAAGCAAAGTAGTTAGTGTTATTTTTTTGATCTTCTCTCAGTGCTGGCTACAGTTTGCTTTTCAAACCTTCAAGCAATTGTTACAGGTTACTTTGTCACCACCCTAAATTTATTTTCCCTCTGGAAGAATAATGATCTTTCTGTCTTCTCTTTTTGAGTATGACTTCATAACAGCTAAAAGTTTGCAGTGAGTAACATTTTGCCCTAAGCTAATACAAGTTGGACCAGATGCCAATAGATAAGCTTCCAAGAGGAGTGTCATGGAGATCACTCTCAAACACCTCCCAGTAATGACAAGCTGAGAGAGTTGGGCTTGTTCAACCTGTTGAAGAGAAGGCTCTGGGTAGATTTTCTAGAAGCCTGGATTTAGGAGCCCTTTATTTAGGGAGTGTAGTGACAGGATGAGGGGTAATGGTTTTAAACTGAAAGAGGAGAAATTTTGATAGATATTGAGAAGTAATTTGTAATTTGACTGGGAAGTAGATGAATGAAGCTTCAAATGTCATAACTCAGAATGTTCCCCACTTCCTCTGTCTTCTTCTTCTTCTTCTTCTTCTTCTTCTTCTTCTTCTTCTTCTTCTTCTTCTTCTTCCTCGTCTTCCTTGTCTTCCTCATCTTCTTCTTCCTCTTCTTCTTCTCACAGCTTTTATTGCTAAGTGTGCTGTGATATGGTATGGAATATCCCTGTAGTCATTTAGGGTCAGTTGTCCTGGCTGTATCACTTCCAACTATTTGTCAGTCCCCAGCCTCCTTGCTGATAGTGTAGTACGAGAAGCAGAAAGTTTCTTGAGACTCTGTAAATGCTGCTCAGCAACAACTAAATAATTCCAGCAGTTATTAACACTGTAAAACATACAAGCTATGAAGAAATTTATTCTGGGCAAGGCCAGTATACTTGATGTCTCTTATACAGGCATCTCCTCTTTCTGAAGCCTCATCTGTCTAAGCAGATTTGACAATACTGACTACTAGAACACTGGCTCTTTAGGTTCTGTTTCTGTTTTCCCTAGGAATGATCAAAACCCAAAGGATGCCCACTCTGAAACCGATATTTCTAGGCTATTTTCCACAGAATTTGTGATGCAGATGACTATAAGGAATACGTAGACATTCAGGAAAAGGCTCTTTGGTCCTCCTAGAGAGCTGTAGATTTTCTCTACAAAACACCCTAACATGGAAACTCCGTACTTCAGTTGAATTTGTCAGTCTTCCACTATCTCCTTTTAAATGATAAGCATATGATTAGCATGACTAATATGACTGTCCAACTCTACTGTATGTTGAAGCAAGATGCTGAGACTCATCAATTATTATAGTACCTCCATATGAGGCAGATTTTCAAGATTTTCAGATTTTCAAGAACTGAATCACATTTATCTCTGGGTGGTATTGATCAATCCCCCTGGAGCTATGAAACTCTAGGGCTATCATGTTCCATTTCAGAAGATGTAGGTTCATGAAAAAGTAAGTTCTCATCTAGAGGTTTCAGAAAGTTCTGGTGAAGATTATTGTGTGAACAAGTAAATTCAGTTACACACTAATGCTGACTTAAATGACAGTGAGTGCTCTTAGGAGAAATGTGTTATTGTCAGGTATATTAAGCCAGCTGAAAGGACATCAGAACTGTTTGAGCTGTCTTTGGACACTGATGGGCTGGCCAGGGAGGGGAAGATATGAAGACACAGTAGCCAAGTCAGTTTCACAGTTGAGGTTGCAGTGAACAAAGCAGATGTCCCTTGCCATACTCTGTCATATATTCAGAGAATGTAGGTAGGTGTGAAAGTTCTCATCCCCTACAGTAAAGAAGAAAGATGATAAAAACAAAAGTAAAGGATTTATCTTCACAGGAATTTATTAGGAGCCCCTCTTCAGGAAGAGACACAATGTGATCTCCTTGTACGCAGTCTTTCTGACAGTGCAAAAAGCGAGGTCCACAAGTTCACAATCATACTGACAACAGTAAATCCTATTGACAACAGTAAATCCTATTGACAACACAGTCAAGGCAGCCGTAGTGTAGGACTAGGAAGAATTATCATGGCAAACATCTGTTTAAAAAGAGACCATCAAGAACAGAGATACATAGAAAAGACAAATAAGAGAACTTGGATAATATGCATAATTCATAACTTCTCAAAACATAATTTCAATAAATGGCTGCTATTTCTAACTCAGTGAATGTTCTTCTTCTTCTTGATACTCACAGTTTTGCCACATATTAGCGGTCTATCAAATAATTGCCCTAAGTCCAGGAAGAAACAGCTAGTTTGTGATGTAAAAGTTCAGTGGAAAACCATTGTTTTTCTTCTTTCCTGACTGTTCCTGTTCCCTCCTGCCAGTAACTCAGTGGCAGACTCAGGAATTAACAAACAGCTAAGAGGTATTTTACATTATCCATAATGATCACATTTTGATATAAGATTTTTTTTCCTACTCTCTCCTTTTAGAATATTGCGAAGGATATCTACACTGCAATGAGTTTAATACATCCAATCCAAAAGGTTCAGAAATGCATTTTAGAGTATTGTGATATTACAATACCAAGACTGCCACAAGAACAAAGAGTTTTGTTTTGTGATATTTCTGTTCTCATTGTTCTGAGATTGTCATGAAGATGGATTCTATACAGTTTTCTGCTTTATTTTTGCAGTCTTTGTTATGAATATGGTCTGATTTTGTGCCAACCTTTGTCACTAGAATGAAAATGAGAATACATTATGAAAACTAAAATGTAATCAGCATTAAAATTCTGTGATAGCTCATTCTTGTGACAAAGAGATCACTGGGAAAGAATGGCACGAAATTAATCAATTATAGTGACAGTCTCACGATTGTAATAAGAATAGAAAGTGGCACTACATTTTGTGCATTTACATAACTGAGGGATGGTTTAAAATTAACTCATTCATATCTGCAGATTCACTTCTTTTCCTGGAAAAACAGAAGTGCTGCATTTTGACTACTGACCATAGATAGTGAGCATGTTCGATATAAAAAAATTCTCAGATTCTGCTTATTTTTTAGTCATTCCCCAACATTTTCATAATCTCTCTCTAATTTTCTTTGTTTCTGCCAGAAAGCAAAAAGTCTCATCATCAGCTCCTAATGCATAGCTATATATTATGAATGTGCAGTGAAAAGGAAGACAAAAAAGGTCCTTTGGAAATTTAAAAAAAAGATAGAGGGGGAGAGAAAGGAAAGGCCCTGAAATTCTGCTCTTTGGATTGTGTTCTGTTTATTTTTTTTCTTTTTCCCAGATTATCTTATCTCTTTTCTCATCTGGTTTAAAAAGGATACATAAAGAAAAGGAATTTTCAGGAATACCAGAAGAATACAAATATAAGTGTGTTCAGAAAACTGCTCTGTCTAGTTACTGTTTTTTTCTTTACTTGGTTATGAGGCAGTATTATCAAACTCCATCAAGAGCCCAAGCATGCAGATAAAGGGCTGAGGTCTCATGGTAGATTAATTTGACTACATACTCCACATAGGCAGATTTTTACTGACAGAAAAGAACTACAGTGCCCTTCACAAATCAATGGGAGCTCTAGAAAAATTAATCAGGGAGAAAGTGAATGGAAACACCACAGTTGTCCTTGTTGTAACTGGGTCCTGTCTAAAACCCAAGGCGACTTAAACCATGGAAAATTAAAAAAACCCAAACTCTGAGAAGCATAAAAACTCATTCAAACAATGAACAGAAGGAACCTTCAGCTAAGAAGGAACTATCTCGTATGCAGACACGAAAGACTGTTGGTATGGAAGCCTAAAGTTTTTGGCTACTTTTCTCAATATCTTGCATTTAGCATTTTCTGAAGACAAAATGAATAGGAAGGAACAGCTAATTTGATATGGGTCAGCATGGTTTTGATAATATCATAAACACCGTATTTACTCAGAGATATATTCATTTACGTATGACTTCGGTTATTTAAATGTTACACTGGTCTTCTTGGGTCTGTCTGCATGTTTATAAAAATGAAGAAAATAAAATGTTCCCTGGTTCCACTGATCCTGCTACTTCACAAGATTTGTGAGTATGCAACTGGAAAATGATACAGAATTTTGTCTGTTAGCTGGATACCTAACCAAAAAAAAAAAAAAAAAAACCCACTTCTGGAGGGTTCACTCTTGGTGTTTGAATTCTTTCCATCATAGTACATTTCACAGAGCTGAAGGTGGGATCTCATATGAAACAACCCTCTTTATAGATAAATGTGGCTGTCAAGTTATTACACTGGTATATTTTCTCTTCATTACAGCTGTCTTATGGTTAGCAAATCATACAAAGTAGGGCTTCTGATACACTAAGGCATTCTTAACCAATAGGAAATTCTTTGTCTCCTTCCTGCCAAAGCTCACGGCTGAGATACACTAGTAAAATACTACTCACAGAAACGCTGGATATTAAGAAAATGTGCATAAGATTGTTTTTGGAGCACATTTTTCATAATTTTGACTTTGAGAAAAGAAAAAAAGAAAAATTATTTATTCCACAATTTGTATTTTGCTGCTTGATAATATTCAAAAATGTACAAAAAATAATCAATTATGTAATTTACAGAATTACCATATAATCATCTAAACTGAGTTCTACTTATTTTTAACTCAAGAATTTTCACAACCAATTCTCATGTTAGTACTGTCGCTAAATCTATGTTTAATAGGCTATATATTTTTCATAGGCTGGGATTGAGTTAATTTTTTCCCTTGTAGCTGGTGCAGTGCTGTGGTTTGGATTTAGTATGAGACTGTTGACAACACATGAATGTTTTGGTTCTTGCTAAGTTGTGTTTATCCTAAGTCAAGGATTTCTTTGTGTCACATTTTCTGCACTGAGGAGCTCTATGGGAATCTTGGATGGAGCATGGCCAGGACAGGCGATCCATACTGGCCAAAGGGCTATTTCATGCCACAGATTGTCATGTACAGTATATACATGACCAGGAACATCTGATCATGTCTTGAGGATAGGTTGAGAATTGGCCAGCGGTAATAAGCTCTAATGTGTACTGATAGTTTCTCTTAGGTTTAATTCTTCTCTTTCTACTTTTCATAGTAATAGTAATAATAGCAATAGTAGTAGTAGTAGTAATAATAATAATAATAATAATAATAATAATAATAACATCATCATTGGGTTTGTAAGACAAGCTTTTGGAAGCAGGGGGCAACAGCAGCAGTTTCTCTGAGAAGCTGCAAGAAGCTCTCCAATGTCTGAAGGAGCCAGTGCCGCCGAGCTCCAAGATGGGCCTGCAGCTGGTCAGGGCCGAGCCCATAGGGGACAGCAGTAGTGCTGCTGGGAAAACAGACTTGAGAACGGGAGAGGTGCTGCTGCACTGGGGCAATTGCAACCAAGAAGTGAGTGAGAATATGTGAGAGAAAGAACTCTTCAACTCCCAAGAACAGTAGAGTGAAGGGGCAAAATGTGTTCCAGGTTGCAGCCTCTGATGAAGACCATGCTGAGACAGCTGTGCTCCAACAGTCTGTAGAGGTCCGCAGAACAGAGGTTCACCTGCTGCACCTGCAGGATCCCATGCTGGAGTAGGGGAATGCCCAAAAAGCGGGAAATTTATGCTAGAGCATGCTTCTGATCCGACCTATGGCTTCATGGACAGAGGGTTTTGTGCTTGAGTAGGTCTGCTGACAAAATTTGTGACCTTGGGAAAAGGACACATGCTGGAGCAGTTATTGAAGAAATGAAGCCCATGGGAAGCACTCATGTTACAGAAAATTAGGGAAGATTGTCTTCCACAGGAAAGATCCCACACTGGACCAGGGGAAGAGTGTGAGGAGGAAAGACTGGCAGAGACAATGTATGATGAACTGACTGCCACTTCCCTTCCTGCACCACTGACAAGGAGGAGGTGGAGAATTTGGGAATAGGGGTGAGTCTGGGAAGGAGAAAAGGGTGAGTGGAAGGTGTTTTTAAGGTTTAGTTTTATTTCTCATTATCCTACTCTGCTTTGGTTAGTAATAAATTAATTTCCTTGAGCTGAGTCTGCTTTTTTCATAATGGTATGAAAATCACTTGCCTTGTGATCTCCCTGCCTTTATCTGAACCACAAGCTCTTCTTTCGTTGTATTTTCTCTCTGCTGTCCAGCTGAAAAGGTGTGTGATAAAGCTGCTTGTTTTGACTCTCCTTTCTAACCAGGGTGGGAGTCAGTGAACTGTTGTGTAGTTCATCCACTTCAATGTCTTAGTAATAGAGGTTAAAAATTAATTTTAATCAGTTGAAGAGTATAATAGAACACAAAAAGGATCAAGGAAAAATAGCCTTTGTCAGTCCAGAACCTGAAATTTTTTTTCTGAAAGATACCCAGACAATAAATCAACACCACATACCATTTTTTAAAAAATATATTTTTGATTTTTTTTAATATTTCAGAAGTAGAAGGAGGATCATTTTAAAACTTATGGTAAATAAGATGATGGTTCTTAGACTATATTATTAAAATTTATTTCAGACTGTGAGAGAATATCTTTGAAATGTAATACACAAGTAATTACTTAAAGGAAGGAACATAGAACATTTTAAATAATAAATCTATCATTGCAAAGGTCTGGACTTCTTCCACATTCGCCATTTTTTTTAACACGCTGTTTTACACTGCTAGTTTTTGGTGATTAGGGAAGACATGATTTGATTCCTACATCTGTATTTTCTTCTATGTGTTAGGAGAAAAAAAAAAGAAATTGCAGAGAATAATTTTTTCATTGACAACAAAAGACTAATGAGAGATGCTGAATGATCAGTGTGTTATCACAGTGAGAGACTGTCTTGACAGTTCCTAGCATTAGGAATTAGCCTTGGAAAAGCTTCTTTATTCGGTAAGTTAGCTTAAATGTAGAAGGTACCCACTAACACATAAAAATTACACCAGGTGAATTATTTTTTTGGGACTTTTAAGTCTTCCACAAAATTTTCCTGTCTTCATACAGATGTCATAACTAATGGCTTCAGAAGGAAGTTTTCTTCCTTTGACAATTAAAATGTTCATAAAATCAAAAAGTATACCTTTCATCAACATGCTTGAAAAAATTACATTTTGATGAAACAGAAAAAGATAACATTTTAATTTTTTAAAATATAGCATCAGCTAAATCCCAAATTCCATTGAATTACCAGAGGAATAGAGCTAATAGCTGCATAAATACCATTGTTGCAAATCAAAAGAAGGGTAATGTATTTTTTTTTTCCTTTCTAGTTCAAATTAATGTAGTGCTAAGCCCTCTATAAGCATACTTGCATAAACACTTAACTGGTTCAGTGTCAAACCTGAAAGGCCATCTAATGATCTTTTCCTCAAATATCAGAAATTATTTCTTTGTTTGAAGAAACTAAAATTTGATTCACTGTGTATTACTGTTATCTTCTATCTGATCCCACTGTACTTTATTAGGTTCTCAAGGTTCCACAGAGATAAACACTTAATCTTAATTTGCCCATGGGAAATAATATGCTAAATAATAGTATCATCCGATTAAGTCTTCTCAGGCAAAACATGTGCTTGGTGGCCATAAAATTCCAAATTAACATCCCACAACAAAATTAAAATTCAGTATGATTAACTCAGATGATGATAACGTGCTCACAGCACATAGTCCGCTCAAGCGTAATATGATGTCCTGATCATAAAAGTAAGCTACTTGTCAAGATGGTTTTCACTAGTTTCTTTTTTTTACATTTTATATATACCCTTTCAACACATAAAAAAGATCATGTAAAAAAACCAAACTAATAGAAATATTTTAAACTTTTGAAGGATTTTCTACAATTAATTTATTGAATCTGAGAGCTCTCACGTTGATTCATCCGTAGTTTGCAGAACTAGATCCGTGCCTTGCTGGTAAAGATTCATAGCATCTTCACATTTTGGACAGTGAGAGACAGTTCACATTTTTTGGACTAGCATGGCTCAGATTCACTAAGGAGTTTTTAATGTATAACAGCCTTCAGATCTGTTATCAATTATTCTAAGGCATTTCTCCTCTTTGCAGTTAGAGGTATGGTTTTTCTCCTGTTGACATTGCTAGGAGAAATTTCTGCCATTGTATTTCACTCTCTGAAACATTAAAAATGAACTCATAGTTACTCCACAGAAATACTGACCAAATACCTCCCTTACATTTGTGTGCCCCATCTTGTAGCAATGAAAATAGGGCCTGGCAAATACCAGTTATTAATCGTCAGATTAGAAGGCTCCTTAAAGATTGACTTAGACTAAAATATGTGTGTGTGGTGAGATTTTTTTCTTGAATCAACCCTGGTATTTAAAATGGAGTAGAAGAGCTTTCCTGCAAAAAACAATAACAGACACTCTTCCTATACTGGAAATGGCATGATAATTCCTGAGAATGTGGAGATCTGCAATCCTCCTTGCATATGTTTCAAATTTTTTTCTTTGACCGGTGGTGTCATGAAGAATCTGATTTGGAAATGGTTGTCAACTCTTTCTCACTTATTTGAAAATCAACTATAGCTAAGGTTTCTTAAAAAAATGTGTTTTGCAGAAACAAAGACTTAGGAGCAGAGGGAAGGAGCAAAGAACACAGAGTAAATTAATGACTGATCACTAAATAGCCTAGGTAATTTTAAGTCTGCCATACTATGAATGTAATAAACCCCCAAATATTTGAATGGTCTTATTGGTGATTGGCACATAGCATACTCAGGGCTGAATAACTTGCAAAAAGCAAGAAGCTAATTGGACTTGCATAGGGCTAGTTCTCTCCACGCTGTATTTTGGTAGATGAACACAGAAAAACTTTCCAAGCAGATTACTAAATTATTCACTAGGAGCTTGTTTCTTTCTTCTTAAGTGGGAAGACAAGAAGAAAGGCCAGCAAGGGGTCTGAAAGGAAGTATACCTTTTCTGAAAAGAATAGAAATAGTCTGAGACCATTATTCAAACTCATGTATTTTCTTATTCCTATTTCTTTCTGCATCATAATATGACTGAAAATTTTTTGCTTGTTTTCTTATGCTATGTTTTAAAACATAGCATAAGAAACATAGCATGCTCTTGTCTGTAAGACAGTGTAATATCAAGAAGAGATGGGGTCCAGCTTATGGTTCTCAGCTTTACTAATATCTTACACAGTTTAAACAAAATCAGTGGCATGAAATCCAGACTGGGAAGTCTGGAGAGGCTTCACACATCAGAATTCTTCTTGTCCATGTGACAAAAGCTGAGGAAACAGATTTATTTCATTACTGATGTGCTGAGCTGACAAAAAAGAAAAAAGTGAAAGATCATATCCTGGAAACGTTTCTGTTTTATTGTTTACACTTGTCCCCAAAACACATGGTGCTATTAAAAAAAAAAAAAAGTCTTGTGCTTTTGGCTCATATATTTTCTGTGATGTGAGAAAGCAAAAAATACTCTTGTAAACATTGTTTTTTTCTCTTTGGCTGACTTGGAAAGAGATTTGTCAACAGGGTACCTCCACAGAGGGAGAACAGAACTTTCAAAGACTAATTTCTAAGAGATTAAGCACAAAAGATCCCCAAAGCTAGGCCAAAGAAAGCAGCATTGTTCACTGCAGTTCAATTCTCTTGTGAACCTTTGCAAGAAAACTCAGTTTTGTTCTTCCTTCCTTTCCCCCACCCACCCCCTAATAACTTTCTTTTACATAATGAGGCTTGTCTCATTCTTTCCTTTTTTGTAGGGGTTGCGTAGTTTGTCAGTGGGAGAGTGAGCTTCTAAATAAGATGTTACAAAACAGAAGATAAATGAGGAAAGCTCTGACACCATATAAAGAATATAGAAGATAGCAAGAGATGTGGATGATATGAGAAGAAAAAGGTGCATCAGCTTGAAGCAAAAAATGACTGAGAAATATTATGTTCCTATATAGACTTAGAGGATGACATAGTGCTGCTTAAATCATATTGCACAAGGACCTGGGACACATACCTCTACCTATAATGAAAAAGCGAGGCAAAAGACAGGATTGAACAGATGAAAAATTGTGAAAGCAAATGAACCAGTAGTACTGACAGTTTTAGACTTTATTTGAGAAGCTTGTTGTGATGCTAAGCCTTAGCAAGCAGTCAAGGTCCACCCAGCTGCTCATTTACCATCTCTCCTCTTCAGAACAGGAGAAGGAAATAAGACAAAAAAAGCTCATAAGTCAAAGAAAAGGCAAGAAGATCACTCATTAATTACTCTTATTGACAAAAGAGACTTGGTTTGGGGGAGAACAAGTTTAATTTATTGTCCAATAAAATAGATTAAAGTAGTGAGAAACAAATACTAAAACAACACCTTTCATCACCCTTCTCTCAGGCCAAACTTCAGTTTTCATTCCTGGAATCAGTTTTCATTCGTGATTCCTCTAGATGCCTGGGGCAATGCATTGGAAGGGTATGTTTGGGCGGG
>VYZP01026389.1:0-14035 GCA_013400635.1 Hypocryptadius cinnamomeus
GGGATTGTTCAAATGGCCAGAGATTCTGTCGGTGCTCACGAGAAACCACCTCAACAGAACCATTCAAAGCCCTGGTTTGGACTCCAGCAAGGTCCAAGCAACTTCTGGGAGCTGTTGAAGTACACCCTTATTTCCAGCCTCTGTCAGGGAGCTGCCTGAAGCCTCCATTATCATTTTCAGTGGGTGCTGATCTGTCTGTGAAGCCTGAAGGTTGAAGCAGTGTTTGGTGGAGTGGCTCTGTAGTCATTGTTTGCGTGCAGAACATGACTCTCCATTTGCTTCCTTCAGTCCCAGTCTAGCTGTGTGGAACCACCCCTGGAGTGAGCGGACCTTTGAGCTGTCGTGCATAGAAAGAGGAAAGAAAGGAGAGATTGCATTCACCACCAAGTACTCTCTGAGATGCACAATCCACATGCACATATGTTCCCCTCCCACACTTGCAGTCCCTTCAAAGCAGTGTGTTGACATGGAGGAGAGGCAACCAAAATTAAATGCCCTTTACCTTGTTTGCCCATCTGCTGTTTTTTTAACCGGAATGTTATTTTTCTAGTAAACTGAACAACACAGAGATTTGAGTGAGAAGATTTGTCTTTATAAGTGTGAGCATGAGACTTTAGTTCACAAATACATGTTCTGCTGCAGATTCATGGTAGACATATTTTGTATCTTGCGAGTTTTTCCAAACCCTCCCCGCTTTATCATTCCTCTTGTAACATGAATGCATGTTGTTGACAAAATCATAGAGGGAGTTTGAAATCAATTATTATAAACATACCAGCATTCTGCTTAGATAAACAAAGCATTGCATGTGTTTCACCTTAAAGATTGCTGCTGTTTTCGTGTTGTCATGTCCCAGCTTACAGATGACTCTCACCAGCCCACCATCTGGCCTACCAAAGGAGCAGCCAGGTACCTTCCCTCCTCTCCCCTTCTCACAGGCACTCCCATTCCTGCCTTCTGCCACTACACCTCTCCAAAAAAAACAGGTGGGAGCACTGCATGCTGGTGATGTGCCCTGCTCCCTAGGCCATCACAGAATCATAGAATGGTTTGGGTTGGAAGGGACCTTAAAGGTCATCTCATTCTAGCTTCTTCCAAACCGCCTGCCATGGGCAGAAACACCTTTCACTAGACTGGGTTGCTCAAAAGTTCACCAAACCTAGCATTGAACACAGCCAGACAGCTGTAGTCAATACTGTATTCTTTCACCTGGGGGAAATAGGAAGTGAAATGAGAAGGGGAGGTATCAAACAAAAATCTGGAAATGGGTTGCTAAACTATTTACATGTTTTGATTTACTAGCTTAGTGTGACATCATCCTCCTCAGATGTTTCCTTGAATTTTTCCAGGAAGTTTGCAGGCACAGGAGCTCTCTGGATTCTTTGCTGCTATGTGGTACCAGTGTAGTATCATTAGTCCAAAACATTTTCTTTCCATTTTGTATTTGTAGGAAACTGCCTTACTTTTTGGGCAAGGTACATAACCAAGATCCAAAGTTTCATTTGATTCTTTTCATGTTCTCATCCTTATCTTCAGCAACCCTATGGACTAGAAGTATAGTCGTTCTAAATGGAAGTATATGATCTTCAAAAATTGCAAATTACAGTAATGTCATGTTCGTTACTTAGTGCTGGTGAGAGGATTAGCTTTTTTTTTTTGGACATATACCAGAACTACCTAGCTTTTACTTTCCAAGTGTTCAAAACTACCACTTAGCAGTGAGATTTTGAGCAATTCACTTGTGCATTTTCCTGATACCTGATTTTGTCAACTATTTGTATCTGCATTTAAATATGTCAATACATCTACCTGAGAGGTAGTTTATTTAAATTGTTCTCTGTGTATCAATATATAAGGCTTTAATTCAAGACTGAAGTGTCTTCCTAAAATATTTACATCAGCTCACACATCTATGATTGGCTTAAAGCAGGAACTATTAATGTCTATAGCTCATGTTGTACAAGATCTCACATTTTCATAAAGTTACATCTATTCTTAAAATCTCTAAAGTTTTCACATTGAAGGAACTTTGCATGCTGCTAATAACAAGAGTGACAACTTGAAAGGTCCCTTCTGTTTTCAGGCACATTCAATGCAGGGGTTTGTGCCCACAAAGAACTGTGAGAAAACTCTCCTGACTTCTGCAGGAACAGAAATAGTCTCTGATATCATTGAACCTCATTTTTCTTTGCTCTTGTCTTCAATGGTTAAGTACATTTTAATGTCCCCACTTAGCCAGTGGGGGCAAACTGATGAAAATGGAGATGTTTACGTGTTCTGTGCTCTGAGAAACAACGTTAGAATATGGGCTTAACCTAGGGAAGTTTTCTGGCTCCTGTAGGCCTCCTGCATTGTGAGTCAATGTCTGTATCTGTTATTTCTATTTTAGTTTTCTTCTTTTAGTACATTTAGTTTAGACAACTAGCAGATGAAATCTGCTTGGTATATCCACTGCTGGTGCTAGACATAGCAAGAGCTGGTGTTGTTTTGACAGGCAGACAAACAGATTTACAGTTTTATATTGAAAATTTCATCCTTTGGAGCTATTATGAGAACTTGGTTAAAACATTAATGGGATGTTAAAGTGATAGTATTTTGACTTCTTCTGACAAATATGGCAAATTTTCTGAGTGACAGTTCAGCAAAAGAGATTCCAACCTGCAAGTATAATTTTCAACGGGACATTTTACAAACTAACATTATAAAACAATCATTGGAAAAGCGTCTTCCTGATAGTAAATGGACAGTATCTATTCCAAATCCACTGTACAGTACATTGTTAAATCGGTGGCTATGTTTTCAGACACAGCAAAATGTTAAGCATAGTCCTGCTTTAATGAATAGAAGGATTTCTTTCAACTTTATGGAATCTGAGGCCAGAACAAGCTCATTTTTGTGGTGGGAGGATGCTGAGCTAACAAACTGGCTAATTTGAGAGCATACCTACACACGCGTGTAGTGAATTCAATAGGGTGCTAATTTTAGCTGATGTGAACTGGGAGCAAGCCAGTTGTGGAAATGCAAGATTTTTACTTGTTAGCTTCCTTGTAGTCTGCCTTGCATATGAGTAATGAGTGGGGTTTTTTTCATATTTTCCTGATACTCCCTTAGCTCAGGGAGTTGTTAGTTTCCTTTGGTCAGTTTCAGGAGGGAAAATATAATATATAAATGGATAAGTGATGAGTTGGATGAAGTGTACCCCTCTCTGGTAACGATATGCTTATGGGCTGACCTGCATGGAGCCTTTCCTAGGAATCTCCTTGAACGTATGGATGTGTGAGAGGGCAAAAAGAGAGACTGTGCACATTTATGGATAAGGGGCAGGTGAGGCTGGGGGAAGAACTCTGAGTAGCTCGGAATTGGGGGCTTCCCACTGATGCTAAAGGAAACCTACCCTGGGGAGATCATCATTTCCACCCGCAGCGTGACAAAACCACAGTCTGGATATTCTTTGGTTAGGATATTTCTCACATCTAGATTTCAGTCAAATGGACTTTTACTCTACTTCTGTCATGTTCACAGCACTATTTAGTCCCAAAGGAAAGACCTGCTATATGGGCCTTTTCCTACTCTCTATGCCAAACCTCCTAGTCCTTTCTCTGTCTTTAAATAAGGTTGTTAGGTGTGAGCTCTTTCCTACTCTTCATGCCTGGTGAGTTGCTACAGGCAGTATGGAAATTGCTCCATTTGATCCCTGCTTTTCAAATGGAAGATTATGTTAAAGAAATGCAGAGGATGTGACTAAGGAGCTTGTTCTGTTTAAACATCATTATGTGCAGGGATGGTTTAGTTAACATCTTGTTCCTTTCATTTCTGTTTTTTCTCCCCAGACTCATGTTTGGATATTTTATATTCAGTTTCTCCTCTGACCATGTAGCAGTTGCTCTCTGCTGAAAACCCTTAAACTGGCTACTGTTTCATGAGCCTATCATTCTGTTTTCATGGCCTTTCGTCTTCAGCCGTGTTAGAGGTGGAAGTTCTAATGATTTGCTAGCCAAATCCTGACTTTCCAGTAACAACTGGATAGCCTTAAATTACAAACAGGTACTTTAGTTGTGAAATTGTTGACAATATTGCCTGACACTCAAGGAAAATTTCTGCATGTCCCTGAGCTATTTAGCTAATTTCTGGCAGTGTAGTTTCTTTAACTATTTATATTTAAGTAGCTTTTATTTTCACATGGATAATTAGGTGGAACTGGTTTCTGCTTTGGCTTTGACTGGGAGCTTATTAATATGCCTTTTGGGAGGCATCCTGTCTTTTTGCTTGTCTTTGGAGTGCCCAGCAAGGAAGAATTCTCAGGCTGTGATTGCTGGTGATGTGAGTTATCATAGCATTGTCTCACCACTTACTCATAGTCAATGTGCTTTATCTTAACAGCACTTAAAATGTGATTACTTTTCTTAGATTAGTATGAAGGATTCTGTGTAGATTAGGAACATAGAGCTGTTAAAGGGCTGTAATGCAGAGCCAGTACATGAATGCAATAATGCTACTTAATATAGCAAATATTTTAAATTTTTTTTCAGGATGTTTAAAATACTGTAGTATGTGCCTTGCTGAATCTTCATACATTGCCATTTCATGTGTGTAGTTAGGCATTAACCATAGCCTGTGTGGTGTGCAAAAACAGTGTCTGCTGTTTTTGCATTGCTTTTCCTCTGTCTTCCAATGTCAAGTCTTATGAAACTTCACAGTGGTTCAGCTTCTGCTGGTTTCTTACACCATAATGGTGGGAAATCTTGATCAATATCAAATGTCGTGTTTCGTTTAATGTGTGTCATGCTGGGCAGGAAATTAATTCTTTTTGGGGAAAAAAAATTCCTATTTCACTTTGGTCAGAGGTTTTCAGATGTGTTGAAGTGTTACATTTGATTCCTGTTTGCATATGGACGCTGGAATGTCTCACTTGAGGCTCTCCTGTTACCTCAATTGTCAGATGTTTAGTGCTATTTGATCTTCATGGTCTTCCTCATCAAGCGTGCTGATTTTATGGCTAAAAATCTGCTGGTTGCTACTTTCTTCACTTGAGATGCTAGGTGCACTAAATGAGACAACTGTTCTAAAGAAGGTATTTCTTGGTATTGTTAGTGTAAGGCAGTTATGTCCTGTACTCCTCATCAGAAGTCAAGGGTGTCTTGATGTAAGTAGCCCTGACTTGAAAAGGTGCCGCCGGGAAGACAGCCCCAGACAGCAGCTTATCATTTACTCTTTACCTGTCCCAAGGCCAAACAAGGGTTGGCAGGCTCTCACATCTGAGATGAAACTGTATCATGGGAGAGCTTCCTGATAAGTCCAAGCCCTGTGCCTGGGGGCAAAGGTGTCTCCCTTTGCTTATGCTAAAATGTTATTGCACAATTTATAAAGCTGATCCGCTCTGCCCTCGCAACGGTATTTCACCGTATGTGAGGACTAGCCCAGAGGACACCTTTGTGGCTGGAACCTTTAAACATGTCACTTGCTGTATTTCACTTAGGACTTTATGTGTGTTCCTGTTTCTTGGGGAGGAACCTTTTATGGTTTGAATTAATACTGGATCATATCTGTATCTCTTCACTGTAGCTTCGATCAGTCCAGAACATTAGTCTCTCCTTTCAGCTTCAATGTAACTTTGCAACTTAAACAATGGTGAGGGAGGTCCTGAAGCCTGGGGGCTGAGGAGCCCCTTGCTCACTCCCACACCAGCTTCTCTCTCTCTCACAGGAGAAGTTTAGACAGGCCTATTATTTCAGGGAAACATTACTCAAAGGCAAGAAATACTTCTTCCTTTCCTCAGTGTTATCTTCATAGGTAACATACCTTCACAATTCACTCCTGTAAATATGGAATTAGTGGAAACAGTAGATTGTGTAGTTCAAACTTTGCCATTTGTACTCAACATTACTAAAGGATATTTGCCAGTTTTTAGCAATTGCTTGTTTTTGATAGCCAGCACTATGGGTATTTCTTGGAATGTCTGTAGTTGAAAACTCCAAAATTCCATATGAGCAGAATGTTTTTATATTGCATTGATTTTTTTGAGGTGTCTGTTAGATTTGCCATTAGTGAGATGAAATGTGAACAGAATTTAGTGGTGGGATTTTTTTCATGATGGAAGTCGCAAATGGGAAAAGGAATTAAGCAGAAAGGAAAATAGAAGAGCAGATTCCTGGGGATGCTGTTCCTGGTGTAGTGAGAGAAGTATCATAGGTGTGTATTCTGATCATGATGACTTAATAAGATGAAGAACTGTGGAAGCATGCAAGCAGTGTCTTGGGTATGAAAATGAGCAAAAGTACTTTGCAGACATTCAGCTTTATCTATTCCAATCTTATAACAATGGAAATTGATGCAAGCTCTGATAACTATGATAAAATGGCTTCTGTTATAGAGTTAGGGACGAGGGGACACTGTTTCCCACAATATTGCTGCATCCAGGTGAGGTTGGTAAGGTCTGGCTAGGTGGAAAACCAGAGGAGTACTTCAACAGGTACAAATGCAAAGCCCTGCAGCCAGGCAGGAGGAGCTCCAGGCTGGGGACTGACAGGCCACAGAGCAGCTCTGTGGAAAGGCCCTGGGGGTATGGTGGGCAGCAAGCTGGGCTCCCACCAGCAGCACACCTGGCTGCAGAGGAGACCACAGCATCCTGGGCTGTGTGGATGAAGGCATGACCAGATCAGGGGAATGAATTATCTGCCTCTACTCAGCGACCCTTAGACCACTTTTAGATACTCCGGTTATACCAGCAGCACCCTCCTCTCCCCAGGGCAGGAGGAACATGGGAAACCTGGGGTGAGTTCAGTGTTGAGACACCACAGCCATCAGGGCTGGAGCATTTGTGCTCTAAGGAGAAGCTGAGGGACCAGGGCTCGTTCAGGCTTGAGCAAAGATGCTTTTGGAGGTGGTTGTCATGGAGTCAGACTTCATGATGGAGAGTGGTGAGAGGATGAGAGGCAATAGGAACAAGCTGAAACAAGAGTGATGCAGACTGGCTTGTTCCCCATGAGGACAGTCAAGCAGTGGAAAATGTTGCTCACAGAAGCTGTGTAGACTCTCTCCTTGGAGGTTTCCAATACTTTATAGTTCAAAACCCTATGGACTCAGGTCTGATCCCACTGCTGGTCCTGATTTGAGCAGGAGGCTGGACTAGAGATTTTCTGAGGTTCCTTCCCATCTGAATTGTTTTGTGATGGTATGAAATACCAATTTTCAGTTTGGAAAATACACTCAATGGCAGAGGTACTGGTGATTTCTTGGTGTGTATAGATCAATATATATTTTTCTCTACAGTTACTTTTAATATATGAACTTGAGGAACATTGATTTTATGGGCTTGCCGGGGTGTGATAGTAGAGGGCATTAAAATTTAATTTGACTTCACAAAAAATGTGTGCTGTCATTGAAGTTAGTGGCACTACTCAAATGGGTGCAGGTACTGCATATTAACACAGGTGCACCTTTTCTGGAGCTTGTGTTAGTAGGATATTTAGTATTTTGGTTAATAATGAAAAATTATGCTGATAAAATAGTCATTCCAGTACAACAATCTGATGGAAATGACCCTTGAAAGAGCATTGGGGAGCCTGTGCCTGACAGCCAGTACAACACCATTGATGGGTCACATATCAACATTGTCTGTTAAAAACACCAAGAAAATAATGATGTGCTTGCAGCCAGTGTGAAATCCTGAAGCCATACTCACTTTATGCATGCCCTATGGAATCATTTGCTGTTTGGTGGTATGACAAAAGGACAAATGTTGGCACAGATGAACACTTGATCCAATCCCTGTCATACTGCTTTAGCCTTTGAGTGTCAAAGCTCCTCCTTACTTTGCTTTTTAACTAATCCATGTTAAAATGTGCTTTACATACAAATCCAGTGTTTTTAAGGGTCTGCTCTAGATATGTTTGGACTGGTGTTCTCAGTAATAAAAGTACGTAAACATGCATTAATCCTGCTGACAGGGGTTTTCAAATACCACTGCTGACTTGGAGTGCCCAGGTTCTGTCACTTGCCTCCTTACCTTTGAGACAGGGAACGACCACCCTCTTGCTACTTCATGAAGTCTGAAATTAGGCACTGAAATAAGACTGTTAAAATTGTTTTGCTTTAAAATCTGATTTTATTTGTACTTAAGATTAAGCATGGCACTTGTGTTAATCATGTTCAAATCTTCATGTTGATTTGTTGGCTGTGAATATATTCATAGTTGTATAGGTCGGTTATGTAATCAAGATTTTGTTGTTTGGGAAAAAATGTAATTTTAGGGAAAATATTTATGGCTGTACTTAACATGTAGGAAGTGGTATGAAGCTAAAAAGGTAACTTATTAAAAAATGAACATTTAGTTATTCCTTGCTGCATTTAATGAGTTCTGATGGCCTTATGTTTGCCAGCAAATATATTATTTCTTATTTTTTTTGTTTCATAATAATGTTCTTTACTTATTCATGGAAACAGACCCAGTGAGGTGATTCATGAGTGCTTTTGATAGTTTTGGTGAAATCAAAATTAAAGAGTATGTAAAGCTTAGCTTAAATCAGAATAAGGTGCTTAGTAACAGTCTCTCTCTTTTGGGAACCTTTCCATCTTTGGATCACTAGCATTGCTGGGTGTCACAGTAACCTCTTAGCCATTCATTTAAGACATCAGTTAGTAGTTGGAGACTTTCAGGAGAGACTTGGTCTTACTTCCAGTACCCTGAGAGCCAAAGTACAGATTAGGAGCTAAAAGATCAGGCACTTGGATTTTAAAGTCTGGTCTTTGTATGGGAGCCAACAGTGATGTTTTTTAAATTCTGCAGCATGAAGTGAGTACATGTGATGAAAATTATGGTGCTCATTGGACTGCAGGGATAGATAGTGGTTGCTTGCTCCGTGTTCACAGGATGGCACTGAGGGAGAAGGAGGTGTTTCAACCTTCCTTGGTTTCCTGTTACTCTTTTCTTTAAGTTCAAGCCTGTAGCTCTATTAGAAGGGAGAGAAAGAGAGTGGGTGTTATAATAACATGTAGGCATTGAGACAGGCAGTACTGAAAGTTACTTAAACAAAACCATTGAGTTCATTTTGTCAAGACACTATCTGGTTCACCAGTAAATGTTTTGGAAGAAAAAAATCAGATCACTTACAACTTCCCTTATTTGCTGTGTGAGTTACTCTGCAGATTGCTATCTACACCATCACACCTGTGTTCTGTTGTTCTATTTCCTGTGCATAGAGCGAAGTGCATCAGAGAAATTGTAGGTGAACAAAATAATGTTTAGAAACATCAGCTTTTTCTTGTCATGTTTTGAGTGCAGAATTCATGCTGAAGCAAAGGAATTAAGTGGAGAATCTTGAGAGCGGGCAAAACAAAGCCAACCAGGCAAAGCACAGAAGAGATGCTCTGGTGTTCCTGGAATGTGAAAAGTGGGGTATTGAGCACAGTGGCATTGTCCCCTCTTCTCCTGGCCTGGGTAACTTAATCCTATTTGGTGTAATACAGCTTATGAGAAAGATTCTTTTTTGACATCTTATTGAGGTTACAGCAGTTCTCAAAAATACCACTTCACCACCAGAGGAAAGGGGGATTACAACTGAATGATGAGAATGGCTGGGTGACTGCAGAGGGGATGAGCAGAGCACATGGTGTGGCAGGAAGAGAAAGAAAAGCAGGTCGGCTTCATACTTTTTTTCCACATGAGTATGTTTTTTATATTCTTTTTGTTGGCGTCAGTTTGTGGATGTGGGTACACGGATGGCCCTGGCAAGTCATCACACTCCTGAAAGTTGCAAGGCAGAGGAGCCTTTAGCATTTAGGGACGATGCTTTCTGCCAGTTTTGTTGATGCCTCTGGAAATACTGATGCAGTTGACCTTTGTGCAATCATGTAGCTGTAGATTAAGAAACGTGCGGTGGAATATCTTCAACATAAACTGGCAATACGAAGCAGACGCTTATACAAAAAGAATGACAAGCCAAAAATAAGTGAAGCAAAGATGTTGGTAGTTCCTTTTTTTCTCCAGATATGCCAGAAATTTGGTTATTAGCAAACATAAGGTGAATATTTCCATTAAGAATAATAATAAAGATTTCTAAATTATCCAGGAGTAGGGTTGAAGACAGGACTTAAACATTTTTTAAGCCATGTAAAGTCATTCTCAAGTAAGTACATTTTACAAGATTTTATGGATGGGTACACTGAAGCAATTCTGTGACTCCATCTCTGGGATCACAAAATCTGTAGAGGCAGAAATACAAATAAGAAATTAGTTCTCATGATTTCTGTAGACTGGAATTTTATTGGTATAGAAGCAGCACAATTATAGTGAAGACTGAAAGAAATACTTTTTCTATATGTAATGCAATGCATAACTTGCCTTTGTTTATTCTTTTTTCTTTTCTTTTCAACTTCCCAAACAATTTTTAATCTTTGGCATGTGTTGAACAGCATTTAAAAAAATAAAGCAGTAAAAAGATATTATGGAAAATTCTGATCTTGTTATTCAAAGTGAATGAATCTTTTTAATTGCTCGTTGATAAATTAGAGATACATTTTTACTTCCATTGAGCCTTTTGTAAGCCACATTATATCTTTCCGCTGTGCCGGTTTCCAGTTCACCATACATTGTGCAGGTTGAGTATCCTTATTCGTCGGCACTGTATGGTTGAAACCCAGAAACAGCAGCTTTGAATATTCTCATATATCAGGAAGCACCACATCATTTGATTGTTCAGTTGCTGCAGTATGAAACAACTTAGTCTTTTTTGTGTACATTTGCTTGGATGTTTGCAATTCATGGCACTCTTACTTTTCTAGCTGTGTAATCTGCCCAGCTCTTCCCGTAGTGCTCCGGTACAAACACCGGCAATATGATCGGTGTGGAGGCATGATTATGACAGCGCAAAAGCTACAGTGTGTGCATAAAAGGAACCAAATCACTTATGCACAATTAACGTGGCCATGTTTCAGAGAGATCACCAAACCATGGCTAAAAGCATGCTTTTATGTAATTACCTTGTTATATTCTCTTTGATTCGTATAAAACTGGTTTTTGTTGTTACTGAAGAAGAAACAGGCACAGTAGACTGTGAATTATAAAGAATTCACCCTTAATAATATGAATGATAAATTATTAGTTTAAGTCACTATTAAATTGAGAAGCAATTGAAAGTACAAAACATTGCGATGGAAGACTGCTTGGCTTTGAATATGTTAAATCCAGCCTAGCAGGAATAGGTTTTGATGATACAGCAATAAATCCAGAGTTCATTTAAAGGTTAAGTGAACAATTACCACAGAAATTTCTTTCTGGATGCCCAAGAGGAGCACAAAGTTACCAGAACTAGGATTTGGAGCCAGTAGTTTTGGCAAGGGATTCAAGCATCTCTTTCATGGGACTGCTGAATGTGGGAAAACAGACTCTTAATCTTCATAGGTAACCTTTCTCTAATAGGGCGGGGAGAGGTATGGGTGAGGTTCTGCGGAGATTCCACACTTGCAATGAATTGTGTGCGCTGTGGTTTCACCCCAGCCAGCAGCCAAGAGTCCATAATTCTCATTCTAGCCACTGTAAAGAACATTAACTCTACCCCAGCCAAAACCAGCACATTGTGTGATATGGGTCTTTAATCTTTCAGTTTGCAGGGTAATCTGAATATCCATTCACCCTAACTGAATATATGTGTACAATTAAGTTGGCACTGAGGCAGATTTTAGGTTTTGAAATTCCAAGTATCTGGCATTACCACACAACCCAGTTGGGTTGTGCTCTGGATGGAAAAAGCATAACATCTCTGCTTTTTTTCCTACTGGTCACTTTGCATTCTCTTGTGCTAGGCAAGCTTTAGGCATGGCCTGGATTTCCTCTACATGGAGCAGGAATTTCATTCTGCATTCATCAGCTACAGAATCTCTTATCAGATTACACAATGCATTGGCTTTCTTCCCACCACAGTATGGAATCCAGCTGGAGTTTCTGCAAGAGGACAGTGTGTGCCAGTCCAAGGGGCTGTAGGGTTGATGAGTATGGGGAAGTCTTGAGATTCTTCCACATGCCTCCTTGTGAAGTTGACTGTGAGAATTTCATCCCTTTATGTGTTGTTGTAAGGCTGTTCTTTACCTAGGAGTGCACATAAACCTCTGTTCCTGAGTTACTCATGCAGGAAAAACTGCTTGGGGTTACTCAGTGCTGCTTCCCAAAATGTATGTCTGAACCTTCCCAGAGCCATCAGCCCTCCAGTCACGTCGGATTCCTCCTTTGCTTTTAATATTGGCAGTCAGACGAGGAGGGGGTTTGCTAACAGCGTGATGAAGGAGTTGTTAAAGCCTAAAAAATTGAATTTACATCCATTTAGCTTCCTCTGCCCTACAAGTGATGCTAGTGGAGGCAGTGGCTCTGACTATGTTAGGATAGAAGTAAAAAAAAACAAATTAGCTGATAGATTAGCATACATTTGAGATAGAGAAAGATGTGTAACTTGGGTATCCACTAAGAAAAAGGCTTCTGTGTATCAACCCTGAAATTCAGTCTATTTTTGGTTTTTGTTAGAGAGGGAATTGGACTGTCTACAAATACAAGTGCTTCCTACAAAATTATTCTGCTGAGTAATGCTGCAATTCATTTGCTGTTCCCAACCCCCCTGAAACTCTGCATGCATATCTGCTTAAAATCAGCAACAAGTGTAGCTAGTAATGAAATAATTCAAATTTAGTTTATTTTGTTTCATGATGCACAAATAGGAAGTCATTTAAGTGTGACTGATTTTATTCATCCACAGTAGTTGCTCATCTGAAATGCTATTGAAATTCAGTAATTGGAGCTCTGAAACACAGTATTTGACAGATGGTGTGGGTGGTTGTGCCATTTCCATGATAAATCTACTTACAAATATAACCATGAGGAAGTTGTGTTCATTCCTTGTCTATGGGAACATATAGATGGAAAAAGTGACAAACATGACATATGTGTCTTGGTTCTTCATTTTCCTCCTATAATAATTTGAATTCTTAAACTAGTGCAAGAGAGACGCTTCTTTTACTTATCTGAAAAGGAGTTGCTAAAATATTCCTTCAGTAGCCTTCCTTTTCTTATATTTCCTTTGAAGCTTTTCCTATAGTGAATTACTTTTGTAATGTCTTCAAGCATCAGTTAGAAAGGATTGCTCATTTTAGATGAAAACAAAGTAGAGCTTTTCTAAAAAACATTTACTGTTAACTGAAAGTATTGGAGGCTGGAGAGATGGACAGTCCTGTTGCCCCAGGGCTTACTGTTGAAATTTAGAGATGGTAAAACGGTATAAATAAAAAATATACTCCATTATCCTGTTTGAATATTCTTTTTTTAAAATTCTTTTTATTCTCTTTGTGTTTTAACAGAAATCACTGATGCTGGTACTAGAGGAACCCAAGACACAATTAAGGGTGTGAAAAGAAAAAAGATTGTGTCTGAAAACCATCTTAAAAAAATACCAAAATCGCCTTTAAGAAGCCCTGCTGAAGCCAAGGTTAAGCAAAATGTAGACCCTTCACCGCTAAAAGCTCTTCCGGATGCCTCTGAACGTGCCACGGCACAGGATCACCTGCCCGTGCAAAATGGAAATCAATGTACCAAACAAAATGGGGGAGCACTTAGCAGTGAGATAAGTGTTGAAACAACCAAATCTGAGACATCAATGCAGACAAAGCTTTCACTGACGCATCAGTCCTTAGATTTGTGTAAACAGGCAGCAGGGGATACTGATGCAAACCAACTGAACTCAGCAGAGAGGAAGCCTCCCTCAAACTCCTCATCAAGTAATACAAAGCCTGACAGTAATGAATGTATTAATTTTGTTGATTGCAGTACGTCGTCCCCATGTACGCGTACTGCATTTGATGTCTTACTAAAAGCTATGGAGCCTGAACTGAACACCTTAGCACAAGAGTGCCCCCCTTATGGGATGCAGACAGAGAAACTGAGACCAAATAAAACTGTTGTAAGCACCTCTTCTAGTCTCACATCCAATACAATAAGTGTCCAAAATCAGTCTGCTTTGTCACAGCAGGAGTTTGCAGCTGGACCTCCCTATTACCC
>VYZP01026415.1:0-16927 GCA_013400635.1 Hypocryptadius cinnamomeus
CCAGCTCCCTCAGCCTTTCCTGGGCATGGAGCTGCTCCAGGCCCTTTCCCAGCTCCAGGAGCTCCTGTCCCTGCTGTGCTGAGGAGCCAGAGCTGGACACAGCACCCAGAGGTGCCCCCAGGGCTGGGCACAGGGGCAGGATCACCCCAGATGTGCTCCCAGGGCTGGGCAGAGGGGCAGGATCACCCCAGAGGTGCCTCCCACAACAGAGGGGCAGAAATGGGAGTTTTAATAAAGCATAAATATAGTATATAGTAATATAATATAGTAAAATGTAATATAATATAGTTTTAATGAAGCCTAAACATAGTATATAGTTATATAATATAATAGCATATAATATTTTAATAAAGCATAAATATCATATATAATATAGTATATAGTAATATTATATAGTATAATGTAATATAATATAGTTTTAATAATATGAGTGTTCAGCATTCCCAAGCCTTGGAGTCAGATGCCAATCATTCTTGCCTTGGGGGTTGCCGGTATTACCATACCCACGTGTGCCACAGGACGTGGTGGCAATGCAGCTTCCAGCACTGCAGCAGGGAGGCACATCCAGCCAAGGCCAAAAGTCTCTGGGGCTGTGGGGAATTTGTGTGGAATTAATTTTTTCTTTCACAAAAACATAGTGTTTTCATCTTTATAATGAAGTGTTCCTGTTTGCATGGGAATGCAGCAAGGCTTGTTTATTTATTTGCTTTTAATAACTGAGAGCTGTTTACTTCTAAAGTGTTCTCCTGGTTTTCTTCCCCGAAAATCCTCTCAAGAGGTCAAGGGAAGCAAGATGAGGTGTTTGTTTTTTCATTAAAACTTCTACTTTGGCAAAAACACCTCCCTCCAGTAAGGAACCAAGTGAGTGCTCAGAGCTGGGGGTCGGTGCTGTGTGACAGATCTCTCCAGTGCCCAGAGGAGCTGCAGGCATTTGCAAATGAGCAGCAATTACCAGGTTGGGGCAGTGGGACCAGCACATGTCGAGGTTGTTCGTGTTCTGAGCCTCTCCAGGAAACCTCCCTCAGATTCTTGGCTCTGTGGTCTGGCATTGACCCTCTGAAAGGCACATGGAGGCTCATTATCATTTGCTGACCCAACTCCTGTTTTCATTCCTCATGACAGAAATCTGCACAGTGTTTAATGCAAACAGAGGAAACACATTTATTGCCCTTTCTAAAAAATTCTGATGGTTCAAAGCCATGGTCAGAAAGCTGGAGTGACTAAATTCTTCTGTCTCTGCACACCCAGCTCTGAATACTTTGTGCTCTCTGCTTAGGAAAACATCTTACAAAATTCTGCCTAGGAGATATTTCTTTTACACGTACTGGACCTTCACTGAGGGGCTGCAGGGCTCAATTTAAGGTCATTTGTACTGTCTGCTTACAGGAACAGCCAGTTCTGTGTAGGAAACTCAGTTTCTGCTGGAATTCTCCCCTACAGATTCCAGATTTGACAGTACCTTGATTTTCTCATGGGCTCAGCCAGATGTGTGGGTCTCAGCTAGGGCTGTGCTCAGCCACCTCAACAGCAAAAATGTGCTTTACCATCCTAGAGAAGGGTAAATAATGTGCTTTACCATCCTTGAAGAGGGTAAATAATCATTAGAGCACAAGTGAAGAGGATCTGGTGGTTCACCAACCCTGGCCCTGGGGACAGGCTGGTGGTAAAGCAATGGCTGTGGGCTTGGGCAGCTTCAGGAGGAGCTCTGGCACTGAGTGGGGCTGAGTCTGTCTGGTTTGTGGGTGACACCAGGCTGAGTGTGGCTGGCACTGCGGAGGGAAGGGAGCCCCTCCTGGGGGACCCTGACAGGCTGAGGTGGGCTCGTGGAATCTCGTGGAGTTCAGCAGGGACCAGCGCAAGGAGCTGCACCTGGGCAGGGTCAGTGCCAAGCATGGGCACAGCTTGGGCACAGGACAGATGGAGCAGCCCTGGGAGAAGGGCTTGGGGGTGTTGGTGTGTGACAGCTGGGACCCAGAAACTCCCCCTGCCCTGGGCAAAGCCCCAGCATGGGCAGCAGGGAGGGGAGGGGGATTCTGCCCCTGTGCTCAGGTGAGACCCCAACTGCAGAGCTGCTCCAGCCCTGGGCCCAGCACAGGGAGGAGCTGGAGGTGCTGGAGAGAGCCCAGGAGAGGCCATGGAGATGCTCCAAGGGCTGGAGCCAGGCTGGGAGAGCTGGGGGTGGTTACCTGGAGAAGAGAAGGGACAGCCTCTGCCCTGGCAGCAGTTCAGCCAACGGGGACCCTGGCCATGGTGTCATTTACCTTGCCATGAGCTGGCACAGAGCTTGGGACCTGCCTCACTGCTTTGCAATCTGAGCAGCTGTGAAAGGCATAATTATTTTAATCAAATGAGAGCTCTGTGCATTGCTGCTGAGAGAAGCCTGAAGAGTAACACGTTGTTCTGAGGGCATTTCACTGCCACGAGTGCTGTGACCTGGTAAATCACGTCAGGAAACCCATTCTGAGCAGCTTCAAACACATCTGTCATCTTTAGGGGTTTGTAAATTCCTGCTGATCACAGCAGAGTGCTTTACACTTGCATCCTTCCAGAAACTGAAAGGGTGTTTACAAGAGCGTGGAGTGACAGGACAAACTGACAGAAAGTAGGTGTAAATTAGATGTTGGGAAGGAATTGTTCCCTGTGAGGGTGAGCAGAGCAGCTGGGGCTGCCCCTGGATCCCTGGCAGTGCCCAAGGCCAGGCTGGACACTGGGGCTGGGAGCACCCTGGGACAGTGGAACCATGGCAAGGGGGATGAATGAGATGATCTTTAAGGTCTCTTCCAACCCAAACTATTCCATGATTCCATAAAACACTATTTCAATACCCAGCATGTCAGTACACCTCACGTTTGCTGGAGCTGCCAGGGACACTCAGCCACTTCCTTAATGCTGCAGAACTGGGAGCTTGGGCAGGGAGTTGGTGTCCCTGATAAATCCAGACTGACACAGCTCTGCTTTTCCTTGTACAAATGAAACTCTGGTCCAGAAAAAAAAACAAGTTATATGCCAGGTGAACAATGACTTTCTGTAGCTCCAAAACGTTTGCTGGACAGAGTGGAAGCAAAAATTTCTTATGGATAGAGGTGTGTGTTGTATAGGTGTGTGCTGCTCAGGGCTCTGCCTTTTTACTAGACCACCCCAATGCTCCTGGATGTCTGCAGGATCCCTNCACTCCTGTCCCTGTCCAAACCCCCCAACAATCCCACCCTGGGCATCCCTGGCAGTGCTGTCCAAACACTCCTGGAGCTCTGGCAGCCTCGGGGCCGTGCCCATTCCCTGGGGAGCCTGGGCAGTGCCAGCACCTTCTGGGGGCAGAACTTTCCCCTGAAATCCCACCTAAACCTCTCCTGGCACAGCTGCATGCACATATCAGAAATTATGAAGGCATATAAATGAATTGCAGTTGTTTCCTGTAGCTGAGTGACAGAATCACACCCATGCTCGAGCATCCTCTGCTTGCCTGGCCCTTGTGAGAATCCTCAGTGTGTCCAGATCAAAGCTCCTCCTGTTGTTGGCAGTTGTTGTGCACCAAAGCCTCTGTGACCTGCACCTGGATCCCTGCTGAGGTGGTGCTGTAGATGTGCCCCATGGCCCAAGCCTGCAGTTTGTGCAGGGGCCCATCAGTTACAGCCAGTGTTTTAGTCCCTGGTTTAGTGCCTGAGGGTATGAATTTGTGTTTTTAACTGTGCTGAGATGAATGTGGGCCACGTGTGGGCTTTGTGACATAACACTGCTTTGGGGACATTGGGGCTCCATGGCTGCGAGGTGTCCCCCTGCTGCAGCCCAGTCTCTGCTCCATATCAGGCACTAGCAAGCTGCAGGGGCAGGCTTTTGTACATCAGGAGCTCCAGAAGAACCAGCAGGTCAGTGGGGGACATGCTCATACACTAATTAATCACCTTCCTTGCCAGTTGTAAGGACCATTGATACTCTTTTCCATGGTGGCCAGTGGGATAAGGTTCATCCCCTGCTCTCTGAGTGTCTGCAGCCTCAGAGCAGGTGACCTGAGCCCCACTGTTGGCACCTGCAGAGGGTTTGAAAGCTTGTTCTTGTCCCCAGTCTGTGCCCACCATCATGGAAACAGGACAGTCCACCAGGGGCTAGAGCCAGTAAAACCAGAGTGCAGGGCCACAGGAGTGCCCTTCTCCCTTGTCCCTGTCCTCAGCAAGACAAGCTGCAGCCCCAGGGTGTCTCCCTGAGGCCAACTCTGGCTCCACAGTGCCCAGATGAGGTGAGACCACCCCTCCTCACTCCAGGACATCTCAGCAGTGCCCACTGGGGAACCTGGCAGGGTCTACAAGGGCCCAGCTGAACCCACCCCTGCATCTCCCTGCGCCCATGCCCACCCCAAGAGCCCATTCCTGCATGGAGGGCACTCCCTGGGCACCACTCCAGTGGTGGAGCTGGTGTTCCCTGGAGAAAGGCAGACATTTCGAGCTGCACTGTTGCCAGCAGACGTTTGAGCAGCACCCCTGCACGTGACATTTGTTTGTTCAAATGTGACACGATTCATGGGCTCCTTGGGAGCGTGCTGATGCTGTGACATTGAGCATCACTCCTGTGCTTGGCAGCAGCTCAGTCCTGCTGAGATATGGCTCCTGCCCAGCACCTTCCCCAGCAAAATGTGTTGGCATAAATATGTGAGTAATGCAGGTGACAGGCCCTGTGGCTCTGGCTGATTATCCCTCGCTTTTATGTAATTTATGCTCCGAAAGGAACTGTGCTCAATCTTGTCCGTGGATTTGATTCCTTTCATGTGGTTTTCTGTGCTAACGAGATTAAATCAGTTTCAATAGGCACCGTTTTAATGGAGATGATAAACTTTTATTGAACTCAAGCACATTAAAATGAAATGTAAGCAATAGGTGACTTTAGCATTAGTCTAGAGTCCTTTCCAATCTGGATCAAGCCAGCATACCTTCCCTGTTAAGCAACATCCAGCACCCCAGCACGTTTTATGAGCTTCTAAAAGAGCTGAAAATCCTTCCCCCACGGCACTTCCCTGTTTCAGTGCTGCTGAGGTGGAGCATTAATTGGAGCAGCTCCATGACCTGGTGGTGCAGCCACGGAATGAGGCATAAACACAACTAAGTACAGGACTTCACATCTCCTGAAAACAGGAAAGCAGGGGATGGATAATTTGGTGTTTTACAGCAGCTTTGTCTGCTAATCTGTGATCTGTTTGGTCTGCCAGTAGGATTATTATGGTGGGTTTACTGAAGAAGTGCCAAAAATGATGTTAAATAAACTGTTTACACAATGTAACTAGAGGCTGAAAAGCTAAACACAGAGTCCCAAACTCGGCCCCATTGCAGGTTTGAAGAAAAATAAACTCCTCAACACTTTCAACTGGACGCTGCTGCTCTGCAGAGGCTGCTCTGTTTGTTGAATATTAAAACATAAAATTAATGCATTTCCCCCTCTTTCTGGGGCTCTTTCCAAAGGTCTCATGGTTGGAAACATGATCGGATCATTTTGAGCTCCTTGGCCGTCCTTGGAATTTGCTGTGATCATTTCAGTCGTTATAAAATATTCACATTTCAGAATGACTGCAAGAAAAGCCATCATTCTTTAGAAGTGGTTTGTGTGATATTATTCCTGAGAGGACAGGAAGAGCCGTGCTGGTCCTGTGTTCCCCAAAGAATTATAAGTGACACCTGGGGGGCAGAGGTCCATGGTGGTCTCCAGCGTAGCACAAGAGGAGGGGGGTAATAAAAAATAACATCTGCACCGGTGGGTGGGTGATGTGGGAGAACTCTCCACCAATTAAAAGGAAAATGTGGAGGCACACAAGAGATTTCTTCCCTTTCCTCCACTTTTCCTGTCTTCTTCAAGGGTGTTTCATTGCTGAGGAAGGAATTGAGTGGAATTTGGAAATATCAGTGGTGTCAGCTTTTTGGCTAGGGAATTGCATGGAAATCTCTTATGAATTCTGAGTATTTCTGTTAGCCATAGCCTCCCCCCAGCAATGCAGAGAGTTTCTGCAGCACATGGGATAAGCATGCAGTTTGTGCAGGGGCCCATCAGTTACTGCCAGTGTTTTAGTCCTTGTTTTAGTGCCTGAGGGCGTGAATTTGGTTTTTTTTCCACTGTGTTGAGATGAACAGGGCATAACTGGCATTGACAACAACTTCAGGGCCCCATCCAGGATGGGCCTTTGGTGCTTGTGTGGGGTTTGTGTGCAACAAATTCCATCAAGATCAAGGAACCCCACGTGTGCTGGCTGTGGAGGACAGAGGGGTAGGACAGCGTGTGCCTGGCACAGCAAGCACAGAGGTTGTGTTGATGTTCTCTGAGCATTTCAAAACAGTGGGCAAAGAGGGATCACTGACAGAGCCTGCATGGCTCAGAATTCCCTTGTCAGAGGTGGCTGGAGTGGCTGCATCATCCACAGCACAGCCAGGGTTCAAAACCTAGAGTTAGGATGGAAAATCAGAGCTCTTTTTCCTGGTGGCATACCCACAACAGGGCTGCCAGGTTTCCTGCTGGGTTCTGTGCTGTCAGCTCTCTTCATGGATTTTGTACAAAAACGAGGGAGATGCTGTGAAGGTGCAGTGTAAAAATGCCATCTGAACGTGCCTGTGTGGTTTGGCTTGGGCTGACGTGTATGCTCCGTGAGAGAGATTTGGGCATATGGAAACACAATTTATGTATTTTTTCTATAGGAACCAGCTTTACTAATTGCACAATCTTGCTTTGTTCGCTGAGATCCTGTGCTCAGATAAGGCAAAGCTGTGGTGACATTGCACACACAATCACGTAGACACTGCAACACATGTTCAATATGTTTAAAAGTGAGGGGGGGGAAACTCAGTAACTAAATGTGATTTTTTTTTTTTTTCTTCCAAAAAAGACTGTAAAACCAGCAGATCTGCCTTAGAGTGGTGCACAAAAAGTCACTACAGAGTGAGTGTCCCAAACACGGTGTGGGCAAGGGCATCTTCTGCTGCCACCTCAGCCACTTGCTGGCAGCAGAGGAATGTGGAGACCTGTGAGTCAGCACTGCAGTGTCCCAGCACCAACAGCCAGGAGGGACAGTGTCCCTGCTACCCACTCCAGGGAAAAAGTGACAACCTGGAGCAGTGGCTCAGGGGTCAGAGGCAAGGTGACCTCTGCCATGCGGGCAGTGGGGGAGTGCCAGGGTCTGTGGGGTGGCCCCACTGGTGTGGGTCTGGGCTGAGGGAGAGGGGCAGTCACTGGCTGCAGTCACAGCAGTCACAGGGGACAGCCCTGGCACAGCTCTGCATCAGGCGGGCTCAGTAAAATCTGCTTTTGAGACCCTTCAGTACCTGGGTGGAACTGTCATGAGACACGCGAGAGTAGAGACACAGAGCTGACACCACAGACCCTCCCCAGGCTGTCCTGCAAAGCTCTGAAGGAGAGGCTTCCCAGCAAAGCCTCAATAAGAAATCAAATGTTTCCCCCTCGTTTTTCTTTTCTAAAGGACTGGACTTGCTGAAGATGTCCCGAGTTATTCAGCTCAAAGGGTTAAAGTTTGGCAGTGTTGCAAGCAACCGAACAATGGGTCATATCATGGAAACTGTCAGGCAACCTTAAATATAGCTGTTATGATCTGCATAGTCTGCAATGCTCTGGAAACCAGGATGAGCAGCAAGGGGAAAAAATTCATAAAGTCCATGGAGTTGTTTAGGTTAGTCAGGAACAGAGAGCACTGCAGGGAGTGCAGAAAGCCAAAGGGCGCCCAGGGAAAGGGGCGGGCAGTGGGAGGGCAGGGGCAGGGAAAGGAGCCCACCAGGAGGAAGACTGGGATGAGCCAGACTGGAATGATGTTGGGGAGGGGTAATGCTCGGTGTCTGGATGGTTTTGGAGTTTACTGGATTTATCTGACAGCAGCTGGTGACCCCCTTTCCCCCAGACCTTCTCCTTCGGCCACTCCAACATGCCCAGACAGTGGAGGACTGGTTTGGTGTTTGCACAAACCAATCTGACAATGAGCCTGGACTCAGGGCCGGGCTCAGCAGTGATGTGGGGGTCCCACATCCTCACAGGGACCCTCAGCACTCCCCAGGAGGGGCCGCAGCATGCGGGTGTCAGCTCCTTCCCCTGCAGCATCCCGAGCATCCCTGCTGAGATAGCCAGCAAGCGTGGCCTGAACTTGGAGCTTCAAAGTGAGTCAGAAACTATTTTATCACGGCAAGATCAGTGCAGGCTGCGGTGCTGGAAGCCAGAGGGGCTGGGGAGCTGTGTTACGGGAAGCAGGGTTACACTCTCCAGGGTTACACTCTCACTGCGCTGTCTGGGCGCGAGCCTGGCACGGGGAGCGAGCACTGAGCTATGCAGGAGGTCACAGCCGCCATCCCTCCAGCTCTCCAGGCAGATGCTCAGCTGGAATTGTGGTGCAGCCAGGGAACCTGAGTGATTTATATTGCTAGAAGAGTTTTTTGTTCCCCTTCTTCCTCCCCGGTGCCCTGGAGTCCCTCCTTATCCAGCAGCACCGACAGGCAGCTGAAGGGCTGTGGGAGCATCCAAGTGCCCCAGCTCAGACGTGGCACAGGGGATGGCACCTCATGGGACACCAGGGCCCTGCTGCCCCCTTGCAAGCACCAACACGAGCTGGCTGACCTGCCCTTTGCTGGCCATGTCTTCAGAGCCCCCTGGGGACAAAATGCAGATCTTGCTGGGCATAGAGTGATCTTGGGAGGGAGTTTTGGCTCCTGTCCATGCCCTTCCTGTCCATTCCTCCCAGAATCCCCAACCATCTCCCCATGAGCTGTGCTTGTTGCCCACAAGCTCCTGTGACACCCTCGACACCCCATGGGTCCACACAGCCTCCCTTGTACCCATCTGCTCCCCCATCTCCAGCTGCCATCATGGCTCAGATCAGCACCCTGAATGCCAAGCAGGGCCAGAAGCTGCTCTTGGACAGACCCTCAATCCTGAAATCATTGGAAAATTTACAGGGACTATTTGTGGCAGGTCTGTGCCAGGGGAGGGCTCCAAGGCACGGAGGGACACCCCCTGTGCTACATGGCACAGCGCTGACCTGAGTATTTCCACTGGCCTTTTCTTGACCATTTTTGGTCCCTTTCATTTGTTTTTGAATCTGTTCCTCCTCTTTGCCCAAGTTCTTTTGCGCTAATTGGGAACTGGCTCCTCTCGGGGTGGGAGGTCTGTCAGGACCGCCTTATGACAGATTTACTTTGTCTCTCTGTCTCTGCATTTTGGCAGTTTGGTTCTTCTGCAATGTTCTGGATTTGGATTTTGCTTCTCAATGCTGATATCCTCACAATAGGCAGCCTATGGATTGAATAAATTAAAACATAACGAGCTGGAATGCAACTGGCAGCTCTGCAAGATCCCCATCAGCACAGCAGGGCTTGTTAACGCACAGCTGAGCTGTGTCTCTGGGCAGGCACGAGCCCACGGCCACAGCCTGGCTGGGTGGGTGAGCCCAGGTGGGATGAAGATGTGCTGGACAGTGTCCTGAACCACAGCAAAGAGGCTGACAGGTGGGAGGTGTCACCCAATATCAGATTCAGAAGGAAAAGTCTAGAAGGGAGACTTCACTCATGTTGATCCTTGCACCCTCCATGCTCTGGCTCCATCAGTCCTCTTTGACTGGAGCCTCTCCTCCATCCCACTGCCGTGTTAATGAGTGCCACCAAAACCTGGGTCCCATGTTAATGAGTGCCACCAAAACCTGGGTGGGTCCCTCCTGCAGCACAGTGGCTCTGTGTCCATGCCACCCTTGTCCCTTGGAGAGGGGGGTCTGTATCATTTTTCCTGCTCACTTCAGCTGTAGAGGATCTGTCCAGGGGGTGTATCTCTCTTTCCTGCTTCTGCTTTCCCTGCAGAATTTCTCCTTTTGTGTGCCCAACCTCACCCAGGCTCATTTCAAGACAAAGAGGCTTTTGCTAACCCATTGCTAACTTGGCTCAGCCTGGCATGTCAGCAAATGCAATGGCCTCAGAGAGCCCCATTCCCTGTCCTGTGCTGGAGGTGACACACAGAACACCCGGCTGTGACAAGCAGCCAGTGAAGGGAAGAAAAGGAAACCGCGGGTGGCACGGAGCGTGGGAGTGCATGGCCAGTGTGGGATTGCAGGAATGTTCACCCCAGCTTGCAAGGCAGCAGGAGGAGATCCAAACCCAGGGAAGGCCCTTGAGAAATGGATACCACACGGACTGGGGCCAGAACTGTGATGGGAACTCGGGCAGGGAGCAAATGGCAAATAGGGAAGCAGGGTGGGAAAGCGGTTTGCTCTCCCTGCTGAGAATGCTGCTGCTCACTGCAAGCCAAGACCCACGAGCTGGGGCAGCTCTGGCACTTCCTCTGCTGCCCTGGCCAGCCCCTGGCAGCTGCCAGTGGGAAGTGCTGTGGAGTGCATGGCACAGGTGCTGTTTGCTTTGGGTCACACACGCCCGTCAGCAGCACAACAGGAAAGTGAATGTGACACACGCACGTGGCAGAGCTCGCTCACGTTTCCTGCCACAGCAGGGCTGGCCAGCACCTGCTTCTCATTAGGGCACATGCTCTCCCCAGTGCCTGTCTGCAGGCAGCCACGGGAGCAGGAGAAAGACCAGCATGTTAGAAAATTCTGGGATGAACAGAGGGGTCTGGTTAGGGTCTGCCCAGGAATGGTGAGAGGAGCAGATAGGCATTTTCTCCTGGAAGAACAGGCAGGCTGAGGATGAGGGGCATCATGCATGGGCAAGAACTGGCAGGGTGAAGGGCAGGAGGGCTTCAGGGGAGTGAGATGAAGAAACCACAGCAGAACAGTTTCTCTGGGTACCCTGAGGTGAGTCAGGGAATTTTCCTTGTTTCTCCTGAGTGTCTCACAATTAGTGAGATTCTGTTGTTCTTTGAGACCTGGGCAAAACCTGTGCCCTCTCTCCCTGAGGTCTGGGGGACTCACCTTGCTCTTGGGAAGACAATTTCTGCACATAATCCAGCTCACCTCCAAAACCAACCAAGCTCCTCTTCCCAAGGTAGGACAATAGTAGGACAACTGCCAAAGTTTGGTTTCTCATTTATTACTGTGGGATGGATCTAAATCCTAACAGTGAGGCAGGGAACCATCAAACCTCACCAGTGCCCATATAATGCAAATTAAGAACTGAAATAGGTGCTTAAGTAAAGCCAGAAGGATGGCTGGGGAGGGGGCTCAGAGATTCACTGCTGGTTAGTCCAAGAAGGGATGTCATCTGGCTTGTCTTCCTGCACAGAGCAGGCCAGAGCCTTTCCCCCAGTGAGTACTTGCAGAGCACGTATTTTGGTGCTTGTTTTGTATTGATTTTTGAGTTGGCAATAGGAGGAACTCCTCCCATGTTTGAGTTGTTCCAGTGCATTTCATTCTACATCAGATCTTCAAATTAACCTAATGATCAGCTTGATTAAATTATGGTAAATCAAGCAACATACCCATGTCATCTTTCTGGAAAGACATCAGTCTTGTTCAGCTCTGAACCTCCCAAATCAGCTCTCATTTGACTAGCTGTGTCTCTTCCAATCCAATGGGGATTTGGGACTAGACACCCTGCTGAAGTCCCTCCAACCAACATTTCTTCTATTAATAGCTTGTCATAGGAGAGTCAAAGTCAACCCTTTGCGTGGCCTTCAGCTTTTCTGGGGACCCCTCAGGCTCAGCTCTGCTTCCAGAACAGCACCCAGCATGGAATAGTCCAGCTCCTGCCTTAAACCCAGCACTGTGGCCACCAACCCCAAAGAGTAGAGGATGTCACCCTTCACTGTCCAACGACAGACCTGGGTGAAAAAAAAGATTGTGTCTTATATGCATTAAAAATATAATTTATTGGCTACTATCTGCGTGAGGGAGACAGAAAAGCAGAGAGGGAGGATTTGTTTCAGAAGGCAAAGCTCACATGTCCCAGCTTAGTCCCAGGCTAGTGCAGAGATCAGGACCTGGGGGTAAGGCTGAGGCAATGCTGTTAGATGATAGGGAGTAGGAAAAGAAGTATGATCCTGGAGGTTGAATTCTGATTCTGCTCCTTGGATCCAAAAATATTCCCAGTGCACAGGACCGTAATTCATGGAATCATACAGTGGCAGACTGGTTTGGGTTGGGAAGGGACTTAAAGCTCATCTTGTTCCATCCCCTGCCATGGCAGGGACACCTCCCACTGTCCCAGGCTGCTCCAAGCCCTGTCCAACCTGGCCTTGGGCACTGCCAGGGATCCAGGGGCAGCCCCAGCTGCTCTCGGCACCCTGTGCCAGGGCCTGTCCACCCTCACAGGGAACAATTCTTTCTCATTAGTGAGGCCTTTCAGGAAATGGGACTCTCAGGCACTTTCATGAGCCACTTTCAAAAACCGATACAGACATGCAAATTTTGCATCATTTTCTAATTTCATCTCAACTTTTCACAGCCACACCTGGGAAACTTTTTCAAAGCAACACACTTACTGTAACCCAGGTCCTGAGAGTTCCCTACTTGTCCTGTGCTTTGGCAGCCCAGCCCATGCACAAGCAGCATGTGAACCCACAGGTAGCACCCACTGAACCCTGGTGGCTTGTAGCTCCACCTCCAACTGTGGTAATCACATTTCCTCTGAACAGAGACACAACTCTCCCAGGATTTTCCCTGAGAAGCTGTGAGAAAGCTCAGAGAAAAAAATAAAACAATTATTATCTCAATCTCTGCATCTGGTAGGCAATCTCTGTCAAAGATGTTTACAAGAAGGAGTTGTCCCTTCTTGACCAATAGGTGAAAGAAGATTCTTAAAGGCCAATCAGGTCTTAGGTCCACCATTCTTTCTATAAGAGCTGTGGATTTCTGATACTAAAATGCTTTTCATGCCTTCTGATGATGGAGTCTCTGTGTCACCTTTGTCTGTCCCAGATACTCCTTTGGTGATATCCAACAGCTCTCATGGCAGCCTGTTCAGCTGGAGTCACTGCCCCTGCTGCAGGTTGGAGAGGTTTTTCTGCCCCTCAGCAGACACATCTTCCCCAAGCACCCTCGCCTTCCCCTCAAGGAGCGCTGCCTGTGCAGCCAGGGGTTGTGCTGGTTCATGTACTCCTCATCCCCAGGTGTCCCTGAGACTTCAGCCAGAGAAGGGCTGGAAATCCTGCTCTGATGGAAGAGAGAAGGGGCACCCCACACATCACAGTGTGGAAAATCACAGGGTTTGAAGAGAAAGAAGTCAAGAAGTACAGTGCAACCCGCCCAGGTGCACCCAGCGTCGGAGGTCACCAATTATGACCAAAGGGGTATCAGGGACAGACAAAGGTGATACAGAGATTCCATCATCAGAAGGCATGANACTAGGACTGGGGAGCTGCTCTGGAAGACATTCCAGCTTCCAGGAGTCACTCACAGCAGCCTGATGAGCCCCCAGCAGGCAGCAGGGCTGCTCTGGAAGACATTCCAGCTTCCAGGAGTCTCTCACACCAGCCTGATGAGCCCCCAGCAGGCAGCAGGACTGCTCTGGAGGATAATCCACCTTCCAGGAGTCACTCACAGCAGCCTGATGAGCCCCCAGCAGGCAGCAGGACTGCTCTGGAGGATAATCCAGCTTCCAGGAGTCACTCACACCAGCCTGATGAGCCCCCAGCAGGCAGCAGGACTGCTCTGGAGGACAATCCAGTTTCCAGGAGTCACTCACACCAGCCTGATGAGCCCCCGGGGAGCAGCGGTGGCCGGAGGGATGGAGGTGGGGCCGTGACCCACTGCTCATGGAGAAAGGCAGCAGGAATTAGATCTGTTCCATAAAATAAACAGCACAAGTCTCTAATTTCCAAACAAGCCCCAATGGCCCCTTTCCCTGAGCTCTTCTGCTGTGACTAATCGTACTGGTAGGTGTTGGGTCAAAATCAACAATGGTTCTCCACTAAGGTCACTCACTTTCTCTGTTTACACTGCTAATTTTATCACTGCTCAGAGTGGCTAATGGGATTATTTATACATTTAGCAGTGATAAATGCTGATGCTAAATAAAGGCTCTCTGGCACAGGCAGGTTAAGGGCTGATATGGCACATCCAGGACTTTATCATCAAAGGAATGAGCACTGTGAGCAAGAGCTTTCCTGGTTTTCTGCAAAGCTGAGCATTTATGAATGGGGAATGGTGACAGCAATTAGCAATGGTGGTTGTAATAGCAATTATTAGCCATGGTGAGCTTTAAGAGCCTGGATTTTACACATCTCCCCAGGAGGGCAAAGGAAAAGCCCCCAGCCTTCTTTTTGTGGTGAAAAGCTGCTCATAGCTGCAGGTGGCTGTGGGAGAGCAGAGACACAGCTGCAGCCCAGCAAACACCCAGCCCTCCATCTGAAAGCTGCTGGGAACAAGGATGGGCAGCCCCAGCAACAGCTCTGGGTTATTGCAGTGCTCACAGAAGGCTTCTCATTCCTCTGGGAAAATGTTTACTTTCTAGTGGAAACCCACAGCCCACGTTACTCCAGGGCAAGCTGGCTAAAGTCCAGGCAGTTTGACCCAGGGATGCCCCTGAGGTGACTCACTGAACTTGCAGTTTTGGAAAGTCCTGTCACTCATCTGTCTGCATGAGTGCTTGGACTACATCACCCAGGATGCTCCATGAGGTCTTCCCTAGGAGCTGGGCTGATGCATGGTGAAAGCCCTTGGCTGCAGCCCAGCCTGTCTCAAACAACCATGAGGCCCTGATGTGTCTTTTCTAATTAGAAAACTCACCCTTTTCCAGGGAGAGATGGTATTTTAAGAAACTTTTTTGTGATATTTGATTCCGTCTTGAGAGAAAACTCTTGGCCTTTTTTCATTTTGGAAAAGGCACATGAGAGCACGAAGGGGGTCTCAGGGCCAGGGAATTGGGAAGATCTGTTCTGGAGACACCATGGCCATGGGCAGCAGAGGAGGGACAGCAGTTAATGTGGATTTTGGAGAGGGAAACCAAACAGAATTGCTGCATGGCAGGAAAACAAGCAGGGAAAGGGAAAATGGGCAGGACTTGAACTTCACATCGAGCCAGAGTCCATAGCTGTGCTGGGAAGGCTGCTGGAGGTGCTCTCAGGTCCTCATTCCTTGCCCTGTCCATAACTAACGTGCTGTGATGCCTGCAGCATCCCAAATCCAAATCTTAATCATTCTAAGAATTCCTGGATCCTGATCTTCATTCAAACTAACTCCATCTTACACAGACAGTGCTCTCCCAGGTTCAATAAGTGTGAGCCCAAGCCAATTTCAGGCCCTGCTTGGAGCCCCTGTGTTCTCTGCACATCAGCTTTCATTCCCTCACATCCCTGCACGTCCCACTCCCAGTGTCCCCTCTGTGGGGGGATGGTGACAGTGGTTCTGCAGGACCATGGAAAGGAGATAGGGAGCAGAGCAATAAATACACATTTATTGAAGTGTGTTGTGAAGTGTTCCTAGGAACATCTGCTGGGATTAGGGTGTGGTTCTGGGTGTGTTGAAGACCCAGGACTGGGGTGATTGCACAGACTGGGGGTGTCTCGTGGTGGGTGTTCACAGAATCACAGAATTCACAGAATCACTGGGTTGGAAGAGACCTTCAAAATTCGAGTCCAACCCAGCCCCAACAGCTCAACTAAACCCTGGCACCCAGTGCCACATCCAGGCTTTGTTAAACACACCCAGGGACGGTGACTGCACCACCTCCCTGGACAGACCATTCCAGAACTTTATCACCCTTTCTTTAAAAACTTTTTCCTAATATCCAGCCCATATTTCCCTTGCCTCAGGGGAAGCTGGACCATGTTCAGTAACCACTGTGGGTGCAATAGGCACAGCTCACAGCTGCTTCCAAATTCCCTGCAGGGCAGGAGAGGGCCAGGGGAGCTGATGTGGTGCCCAGGTGAGGTGTGGCTCTCCTCTGGGCATGAACTCACCAAACCCAGCCCAGTGCACCACAAAAGGGTGGTGATCCTGCTGCTGTGCCCCTCCATGGATCAGTCTGGATGTATCCTCATCCCCACAGATTTATTGATGCCTAATACCAGTCTCACTGAGACCAGGATTAAACTGCCAAAGGTCTGGATTTAGTTCCAGGGATCTCCTGGGCTTGGATTTCCACTAAACAGATTTTCTGCTGCTCCCAGCAGGTTCTAGGGCCAAATGGTTGCCACAGCCAGGGTGTGTGGGGAGATTTATCATCTACATCCACAGAGGCCTCCTGTGGCAGCGCTCCTGTGTGGCATGACAGGTTTTGGATTAACTGAGTACCAGCCAATAGTTTTGGCACTGGGCACCTGAGCACACCCACATCCCATCAGCCTTTGGCAAGACAGGACTTACATCTTCTCTGGAAGTTTCTCTCTCAGAGCACCCCACAGCTCTCACAGTGTTTCCATCTCTTGCCCTGCTGATGTGAAAAGCCAGGAACAGGACCCCCCACTATTTGCCATGCCACCCCACATGTGGGGCCACTCTCAGCTTTGTACAATGCTGCAATTTCAGAAGAATTGATTTCCAGTGCTGAGAGGGGCACCAGGGTTGCATTTGTATGTTTTGAGCAGGCAGCTGACACCACTTTCTGAGCAACTTTTCCTCTCTTATCACCACTAGAATCCTGCAGAGGATCCATGTTTGTTTTCAAAACAGTGGATGCTTTGTGCCATTGAGCCTGGATAAGAGTTTCTGGAACGAACAGGGGTTCTTGTGAGGAGAGAATTAGAGTTGTAAACCCAGGTGAGGAGACACCTGTTTGAATGGTGGTGCTTGGTGCGATGAGCAGGGTGGTGCTGGGCCAGGCAGCCCTGGTGTCCTGCCATGGGACACAGAGAGCTGTTGGCTTTGCCTGGGAGGTATTTTCTGGTATTTACAGGCTCTAATAACTGGTTTGGGTCACGTAGAGATGGTTCCATTGTGGTGGTAACAGAGCCTTCAGAGAGGATTGCTCAGTGCTGTACATCCCCTCGGGAAGGGTGAGCACATCCTTGCCCTCCAGGCAGTCTGTTGCATTTTCTGCGACCCCCATTGTTGGAAGGAATGAATGAATCTGACTCCATGTTCTTA
>VYZP01026428.1:0-10895 GCA_013400635.1 Hypocryptadius cinnamomeus
GTCTCTGCTCCCCTGTGCAGGAGCACACCCCGGCTGTTCGGAGGCAGCTGCAGGGTGCCCACCACTCCAGGGACACCCGACGACTTCCCAAGGAGCTTCAGGTTTCCTGAGCTCTGCTCACATTTCCAGACAGAGGATCCTGCGAAGGGTTTTGCCTGAACCGACTCACCCACCCCTAGGATTGAGCATTTCCCCGGGGAGCTCATCCCTGTGTAATCACTGAGCCGACAGGGTTTAATTTGTGCCGCTGTCTAATTAGGCAGTGGCAGGGAGGGGTGGGCAGCACGGTGGGGAGCAGAGGGGTGCCTGGGGCACGCAGGCTGGGAGCAGCCCCACAGCTGTGTGTCCCCTTTGTGTGTCCCCAGGTGTTCCAGCGGCGGGAGGACGGCTCTGTGAACTTTTTCCGTGGCTGGGAAGCCTACCGGGACGGCTTCGGGAAGCTGACAGGAGAGCACTGGTTAGGTGTGTGGGGCTGGCACTGCTCGGTCCTGGCAAAGCCTGCGCTCCCCTGGGGACGTCTGGGGTTTCTTTGCCATGGAGGGGACACTGAGACCCCCACCCTGCACAGCACCCACGGGCTGGAAGTGATGGGCTGGAGACACCCCATCCCCACGGCTCCCCACACTGACCCCTTTCCCTCCGCCAGGGCTGAAGAGGATCCACCTGCTGACGGTGCAGGGCAGCTACGAGCTCCGCATCGACCTGGAGGACTTTGACAACGGCACCGCCTTCGCCCACTACGGCAGCTTCGGGGTGGGGCTGTTCTCCGTGGACCCCGAGGAGGACGGGTACCCCATCAGCATCGCCGACTACTCAGGGACAGCAGGTGGGGCAGCAGGATGGGGGGCACACACGTGGGCCCGTGGGCAGGGGGAGCCCACAGACACCAAACCCCCTCGCTGGGGTGTGCCAGGATCCTCTGGCAGCAGCACTGGCTGCACCCCTGCGGCCTCGGGGAGCTGGAGGCGGGGTGAGGTTGGAGGAGCCCCACTGTAGGAGCCCCACTGGGGTGCCCTACGGGGCAGGGCAGGAGGTGCCCATCAGGACTCCTTTCCCCTGGGACAGGTGACTCCTTCCTGAAGCACAACGGGATGAAGTTCACCACCAAGGATCTGGACAACGACCACTCGGAGAACAACTGCGCCGCTTTCTACCACGGCGCCTGGTGGTACCGCAACTGCCACACGTCCAACCTCAACGGGCAGTACCTCAAGGGCCACCACAGCTCCTACGCCGACGGCATCGAGTGGTCCTCCTGGACCGGCTGGCAGTATTCCCTCAAGTTCACCGAGATGAAGATCCGGCCCATCCGGGAGGAGAATTAGCTGATGGCACGAGCCCCTCCCCGCGCCATGCCCAGTCCCCTGCCCTTCCCCAGCGCCCTGCAGACCCACTCCCTCAGCTGCCGTCCTCCCCATCCTCTCTGAGGGCTTGCCCACCTCTGAGGGGCCTCTGGGGAGCATCTGCTGCCAGTGAGGGTGACTTTGGCTCCTGGGCATCCACGGATGTTGCCAGACCTTTGCTTCCCACTGCCGTGGCTCCCCTGCAGCCAGACCAGGTGTCCTGGCCAGAGTGTAACCCACGGCCTGTGCTCGTGGCCGGGGCAGAGAGGATGCAGGTATTTGGCAGAGGTGCCCAGCAGGGTCCTGCAGGGAAGGAAAGGGGCTGCCTGGTGGGAAGGAAGGAGGGAGGGAAGGAGGGAAGGATGCAGCAGGCCAGGCAGGCTGAGCACCTCTAGTCACCTCTGCTCTGGGCACTGACACCTGGCAGTGGGCTTGCCAAGCTGGCAAGGAGTTGGGGGCACTTGTCATGGGGAACCCCAGGCCCCCCAAATCCCCAGGACTGGGATGAGGCTGCTGCTCCACAGCTCCAGCTCCCCCCATGGTGCTACTGGTGATGGGGAGGCTCAGCTGGGTCAGCCTGACCATGCCAGCAATTCCTTCTCTGGACTGCAGAACGCTCTCCTCTGCCCCTGCAAGAGCAACGCAGCTGGGGAGGGATGACCACCAGCTCCTTAGTCCCTGTTGTCCCTGTCCCGACTCCTGGAGCCCCCCAGCAAGTCAGGACACCCCAAAGTGAGCCAGAACAGCGCTGCAAGGATGCACACCCAGAACCGAGCACGGCATGGAGCTGCTTTGGCAGCGCTGGGGAAACAGGGAGCACAACAAGGAAGAGGAGGAGGCGAGGAAGGCTCACTTCCCAACACAGCTCTGCCTGCATTTCACAGCCCCTCCCTCCCAACCAGACCCACTCGGGTTCACATCAGACTTTCACCATCCAGAAGCTGTGACCTTTCCCCAAACCCTTTGGGCAGCTCAGCCACATCTCCCAGTGAGCCCCCTCTGCTCACTGCTGGCCTGGGCACTCGCATTCATTTCCACCCTGGCTGAGCTGCGGCACTGGCTCGGCACCTGCAGATATCCAAAGCCTTTCATTTCCTCAAATCCCGTTAAGGTTTTGCAAAAAAGAAGCCCCGAGTGGGGCTTAGCATCTGCAGGGCCCTGATAACCAGGCAGCAGCACCAGCCGGCCCAAGCAGGAGCTGCCATGGGCTGTGGGACTGATGTCTCCTGCTGGCTCCCTGGAAGGACTCAAATGGGGGATTTTGTCCAAAAAAAACGAGAACCAAATGTGAGCACACTCTGGACGGAGAGGGGAGGGGACAGACAGAACTCTGCCACCCTTTACATCATTCTCTGCCTGTGCTACAGCAGAGCCCTGCCCCAAGAAACACCATCAGACAGATGGATGGACTGAGGAGGGGAGGAAAACTCCCCCTGTCTCCATTTCCAGGGGAGCTTAAAGCATGGGGAGATCAAAGGCTCAGCATCCCAACTGTGCCAGGTTTGTACTTCTCTCTGTGATTCCTCTTTTTTTTAAGCCTTCTCCACCTCGGATCTTGTGCTGGACAAGATCTCTCACCTACTGGGTGAGTGGCTGTCTGTCTGCCCTGACAGAGAAATGGACAAATGATGCATTGGGATCACCACAGCTTTTTACTCTGCCAGAGAGATCCTTCAGAGCCCTCAGGCGAGGATGAGCTCTGAGTGAAGGGCACTCAGCTCTATGCACTCCATCCATGCCCAGAGCAGTGGGTCAGGGCTTTCTGGAACAATGGGAACTGGGGGGACTCAGCAGTGGCATTTCTCAGCACAGCAGGAGCCCTGACAGCTTCCAAGGAGCTTCCTGCATTCCACTGGACCTTTCTGGAAAGGGTCCTGCCTGCACCCATCTTTACTTTTCGATCAGTTATTTTGGTGGATTAGCTGTAGCTGGGTTTTCTGATGCTTTGGGCAGGAATACACATGGACCCATGTGCTGGGTGGGAAGGCTCATCCCCCCCCAGACCCCTCCACTGGCGTTCTGCCATGCCAGGGAGGGAACGTTGTACATTGGTTTGTTGGTAGCACATCCTTGTGTAACTGCCTGTGTCACCCAGGACCCCCCAGAGATTTGTTTTGACTTGCACGAGAGGTATTTAATCCATGCCAAGACGCAGGATTTCCCAGGATTATTCCCAAGAGCTCAAGCATTGCTCCATGGCCCCGGATTAGGTTAAACCCATCCGTGGTGACCCCTCCCTGGAAAGGGGTGGGCAGGGGGGACCAGGGGTCTGGGATGTGGCCATGGACCTTCCCAGAGAAGCCCTGGGCCAGGCCGTGGTGTGTAGCAGTGCTGTGAAGTCTAGGTCGTGTGTGAGTGTGTCCAACGCTGTACATGTGGACTTTCTAAACTCCTTAATAAAAGGATCTCATCGTTACCCACCGTGTGACAGCTGTGACAGCGCGGGGACACGGCTGGAGGGACAGCAAAGGGAGTGACACTGAGTCACTGCAGCTCCTCGCTGTGCTGGGGGATGGCTCCTTCCCTGTGCCGGGCTTGTGGCACAGCATCCCTGGGAACTTGCCTACCACACCAAAACCACTCTGCAAAACAAGAGCTGGGGGCACCCAGGGGGCTGAGGAGGCTTCCCAGGGCTCCAGCCCAAACCAAGGCCCTGCAGGACCTTGGGGTGGCCCTGGGACTGGGAGGGTGGCAGGTATCTGTGCCAAGGGGACTTGCTCCGATGGACAGAGCACCGAGCGGTGCCCCCAGTCCCTCCCTGCTGCCCACTCCATGTTCCACAGCCCAGGACAGACCTGGAGGGGACAGCAGGGTGCCTTGGGGACCATGTTCCAGCACTGGTGGCCGTGTGTGTTGACCAGGGAGGGTGGGAGCACTTGGGCATGTCCATGTGGGGCCAGGCCCTGGGGGGTTTGGGGTGCAGGGGTCTCCAGTGGTGACTGTGCACACAAACAGATGGGTGGGACCCCCAACAACTGCACACAGGACACAGCAGCCAGATGATGGGGGACACACGTGGGCCCCCAGATGAGACCCTCCATCCCAGCAGCATCCCTGACAACTGCCAGGGACACAAGGCCAGCTCCCAGATGCTCCTCCAAATGAGGTAGCAAACAAAGGCAGCGCATTAATGAGTGGTGTTGCTGCCTTCCCATTGTGGCAGCTCCACCAACCCTGTCCCCTCCATCCCCTCTTCAGCTCCCTCCCCGAGGATCCCACCCTCCTCTCTCTGTGGCCACACGCCCAAGGGTGACACAGCAATCAGCACCCGTGGCTATTTAATGGCCCACGGCGGGCTGGCCGCTCATCCGGACACAGGGTGGGCAGAAAGGTGCCAGGAGTGGCAGCACCGGGCAGCACCGAGGTGCAGAGGTAAGTGACTGGTGCCCGTGTGTCTGTCTGTCTGTCCCTGCTTTACACCCCTGCCTCGATGGGCAGCAGAGCCAGGGAGGAGTCAAAGGCTGGTGGGAAGCAGCTGGGGACCCACCAGCACCTTCAGACTCCAGGACGGGACTCAGCAATTTGGATCCATGACAGGCAACGGGGTGCAAAAAGGGAGAGAGCAGAACAGAGGCAAGGTGTGAAAAAGGTAGGGGTGAAGCCCAGCGTGAAACCTCCGGGCTAAGGGGTGTTGGGAAGGGCAGGCAGGTGCCTGGGTCTGGTGCAGGAGCGAGAAACAGCCCCTTGGGCAAGCGAGGAGCAGCCAGCCTGGCCCCAGCACCTGTAGCAGCTTTTAAGGCAATATAATAATAATAATAATAGTTATAATAATAGTAGTAGTAGTACTAGAACTCGTTTCCTCGTTCTGAGCCTTTGCGGGAGGAGGAAGGGAGGCCGAGCAGCCCTGCCCCTGCTGAAGGTCACCCCCTACCTGCGGCACCGCACGGGGCTCTGGAATTCACTCCCTTCTGCTCTGCTCAGACCCTTCTCCAGGGCAGCTCCGAGCCCCGTAAAGCACAGGGATAAAGCCGAGCACCTTCCTCTGTCCCTGTGCCACCACCCAGGCACAGCGGGCAGGACCCGCTCGTGGGGACGATCAGGGTGATGCTCCCGCGGTGCCTCCAGGAGGAGCGGGCAGCTCCGGAGCTTCTATCCCTGCATTCGGCTGTAAACCAGCGGGGCAGCTCCGGAGCCCCCATCCCTGTACTGGGCTGTGAGCCAGCGGGGCAGCTCCGGAGCTTCCATCCCTGCATTCGGCTGTAAACCAGCGGGGCAGCTCCGGAGCCCCCCGCCCTGCCCGGCTCCGAGCCCCCATCCCCGCATTCGGCTGTAAACCAGCGGGGCAGCTCCGGAGCCCCCAGCCCTGCACTGGGCTGTGAGCCAGCGGGGCAGCTCCGGAGCTTCCATCCCTGCACTGGGCTGTAAACCAGCGGGGCGGCTCCGGAGCCCCCAGCCCTGCACTCGGCTGTAAACCAGCGGGGCAGCTCCGGAGCCCCCAGCCCTGCACTCGGCTGTAAACCAGCGGGGCAGCTCCGGAGCCCACCGCCCTGCCCGGCTCCGAGCCCCCATCCCCGCATTCGGCTGTGAACCAGCGGTGCAGCTGCGAGGCTGCAGTTTGTGAGCGCGGACCTGCTGCCGATGAAGGGCAGCGGCTCTCAAGGAGGCAGCGGGGAGCTCGGACCCTCTCTGGGGCTCCAGAGGCTGCAGAAGGAGCAGTGGGTGCTCGGGGGGCGGCAGAGTTGGTTTGGGGGGCTGCAGCAGGGATGGAGAACTGCCCAGGGCAGCCCGCGCTGCTGCCTCAGCCGCTGCCCCAGGATCTCGCTGCTCTCCTGACATTCCTTCCCTTTCCTGTGCTTCCCCCAGATGAGAGCACCCTACTCGCTGTCCTGCCTCCTCCTGCTGAGCCTGGGAGCCTGCTTCCCTCCCGGCGAGCGGTGGGAGCCGGGAGACGCCGGGGCAGGGGCTCTGCTCGGTTCCGGCTGGCAGACGGCGGCGGAGGGCCGGGGTCCCGGCTGGAGGGCAGGGGCGAAGCGGAGGAGAAGCGAGGAGGAGCTGGATGCGCTGCTGAGCATCGCCCGGGAGCTGCGGGGATACGGCACGGCCGGGGCCGGGCAGCGGCCGGGCAGGCGGGGGGGCCCCGAGCTCCTGCCCGGCGCAGGGGAGAAGCGCAGCGGCACCCTGGGGAACCTGGCAGAAGAGCTCAACGGCTACAACAGGAAAAAAGGGGGCTTCACCTTCCGCTTTGGGAGATGAGAGCTTGGACTGGATTCCGCACCTGCTGCGGGTCACCCCGTCCCGTCCTTCCCTGGCGTCTCACCTGGGTTTGCTCGGTCGAAAGGGTACTGGGGGGTTTTGCTGCTGGGGTTGCCTTGGGGAGGGGGGACGCTGCGTTTGCTCCACTCCCAGATCTTGTCTAGCTCTCCCATCCCTGTTCCCGACTCATGCAATGGAAAAAGAGGAGGGTGCTTTAAGGAGAAATCACCAAATCCTTTCCCTGATCACACAGAGCTTTTGCTGGGGCACAGGGAAAGGGCCTGGTGCTGGGTCTCCAGTGCTGGCAGAGAGCAGGGGTGGCACACGGGCATGGGCAGTGCCAGTAGGGCCAGGCAGCAAGGCTGGAGGGCTACAGCAGGATAGTTGTGGTGCTGATAGTCCCCAGAGACTGTCTGTAGTCCAGGGCCAGCCATCAGGGAGGAGAGGGTCCCTCAGAGCTCTCCACCGAGTTGCTGCTCTCCTGCCTATTAAGGGAAAGTCCCTCCGGCAGCAAATTCTGCTTAGTGTCAAGATGCCTCTTACACGAGGCAGCTCCTGCCTGCAAAACCAGGGCAGAGCAGCAGGGTTCGAGAAAATCTTGTCCTTAGCAACCCCTGGGGTGAGCACAGAATCCTGCCCTGGCACCACCAGCCCTGCCACAGCCCTGCTCATGCCCCAGACTCCTCACCAGGGCGAGATTCTGATGCCTGACCTTCGACGTCCTTGTCACCACCCAGCTCCTGCTGACAGCCTGGCCCTTCCCAATGCCTCCCTAGCCTCCTCACCACTAACCCCAGCTGTAGTTACTGCAGAACTTGGATGCAGAAGGACTGAAACAAGAACTTCTGCACTTACCAGGACCATGGGAGGTGCTCAGTGTCCCTAGTGCTCCGGCCACCAGTGGTGCAGCTTTGGGAACCATTAGCCCCAAAAGCCAGCACAGGAAGAGCTCTAGCCACTGCCTTCCCCTCTTTTGGGCAGATTTAGCTCTGCCAGTCCCAGTGTTTTCTCTGTGCCTGCCAGAGGTACCAGCAATCAGAGCTCTAACTACCTGCTGCAGGCACTAACAGCAACTCACACACTGAGCCACGGCTGATATTTCATTGCAGGCACAAAAATGAGCCTGGAGATGATTTGCAAGCGCTGAATTGCACCCTCAAAAATCAGAGACCGTGGCAGGACTTGGTTGGGGGAGTAAAAAGATTTTAAAAAAACCTAAATCAGGCTGCAAGAGGTGCATTGTAATATCCATCAAGCAGACAGACCACTTAATGCAGTGCTGTGTGAGCCGTTCTGGCAGCAAGAGCAGTGACTGTGGCTGAACGGAGGAGCTGGAACCCAGGGGAAAACGCTCGTGGGGCAGCAGGTCCAGGGAGCAGTGGAAGCACAGGACCAGGCTCATCCAGCTCTGCAGGGACACAGACAGTGCCAGGGTTCGGCCCTCAGGCGAGGATGGCGACGGCTGCGAAGGTGAGGACGGGCATTTCCTTCCCCTGCATCCCTGCAGCCTGAGCATCTCGCACTGGGGAGCACAGCAGCGACCGCCCACGGCACTCAGGGCGGCTGAGCCCACGCAGACCCGCACCCCAGGCACCCCCAAACCCATCTCCGTCCCTCCCCATTCCTGCCCCACCGAAGGTGGGGGGACGCAGGCGCCGCACACAGCGGAGACGGAGCTTCATCGATGTTTCTATGGCAACGACTTCCCCCTACCCCTTTCTTTTGAGTGTTCAAACCATCAATAAACAAGCACTGATCAATTTTACCCTGCGCTGGAGTCGGGGGGGAGGGATGGAAGGGAGGAAGGGGGAAGAGTTTTGGAGTAACTCTGGGTTAGTGAGGGCTGGTAAATCCCAGACTTTGCTGTGATGGATCATTGCAGGGGAAAGTGGCACTGACTGCTGCGGGAAGGGAAAGGAAGCCTGCTGGGCAATGCTGTGGCTGCGGGGATGCCTGGGCTCCTGCACTCAAGTCCCGGAGAGGAACAGGCTCCGAACAGCCTCATAAAAGCTCTCACATAACGAGGCTTTGATTGATGTGCAATAACCTCTGTAGAACTCACTGAAAATTGGAGCACTTACCTGGCAGGTGGGACAGAATTGGGCTCAGCCCCCACGCCTCAGGGCTCCTGGATGGGCAGCTTGGTGCCAGCAGGGCAATGCCATCACCCTCCTTCCCCTCTGTCAGGAAAGGGGCTCCTGCCAGGCTGTGACATGGGGCAGGTGAGGGGCCATGGCATCTCTGAACTCCCCTGAGCACACCTTGGGGTGCCTGGGGTACCTGGGAAGAGGCAGCATTCCAGGCTCTTGATTACTGCTCCTTGGTGATTAATGCTGGTGAGGGGAGGTAAAAGTGAATGGAAAAGAACTGCCTGGAGCCTGGGGGTGTAGCTGGGAGGAAGGAGGGGGCTGCAAAGCCCACCCCTGCACACTGGACACATCTCCCACAGGAAGCTATACCCCTGCCCAGCTCCTCTCCTCCTGACGGGGGGAGCAGCTCCCGAGGGGTCACCCAGACCCTGAACATCTCTGAGAGGTGGAGAGCTCAGACCTCACCCACCAATCCACAAGGAGCTGGATCAAACAGGCCCTGGATTCCTGTCTTCTGGCCAGTGGAGTGAGACAGCACTGCAGGCATTGCCACCACAGCTGGGACTGTCCATGAACTGCCCCGTTAACCTCCCCTGCCCAGGCACAACCCTTGGCCCTCCCTGGCCTCTGCTCGTCTGCTCCACTCCCATGGGCTGCCCCTCACTGTTCCTCCACCCTGGGAAGAGCTGCAGCACTACAAACACACACAGCAGGAGCAGCAAATCTCAGAAACCCCAAGGATCCTCTGCAGAGGAAGAGCCCGGATTAATTGCATCCCAGGGACCGACGAAGAGGCTCTGTGTATCCTAACTGGGTCATGCAGGCTGCAGGAGCACAGGTGGGACCTTTACAGCAGAATAGATGCTAGGACAAACACAGAACCTTCAATAAGGGGGTGATTGCTGAGAAAACGTTCAGCACAGCCTGGTTTGCAGGTCAGCTTTCTGCTGAGCTGGATCTACCATTGAGCACTGAGCAGCAGTGCCAGGGAGGACAGCCCTGAGCCCGGCCTCAACACTGAGATGGCTGAGGGCTGTCCCTCACCCACAGCTTTAGGGGCATTGGCACTGCCAGGGCATCAGGAGTGACCAGGAATTGACCCAGAAGCATCATTTCCAGCAGCCCACCCAGGCCAGGTCTCACCCTTGGACAAGGAGTGTGTCCCACTCTGCTGCCAGCCTGCTTTTAGGTGCACAGATGATGGCAGGAACCCTCTCAGAGGTGACACTGTGCTCAGGTGTATTTTCCTCTCTTTCCAATTGTGGAGGGATGAATGTCAGCCAAGGGAGAGGCTGTGGGCTGTCCCTGGCCATCCTGGGGGACAGGCAGTGGTCTGGCACACCTGAAAACACCACTGGCCCAGCCAGGCTGCCATGCCAGCCTGACCATAAAAACATGGGATTTGTAAGAAAAAGAGTGAGCATAAAACACTGACCACATTTTACATCTCGTGACAAGCAACTTCTCAACAAAAAGCAAAATGACATTAAATGAAAACTTAAAAGAGTGAACATTGTAATTTCAAAGACACGAAAACCAAAACAAAACCACAAACACAGCTATTTTTCCCCTAGAGCACTCTCACTTTCAAGCTCAATAGCCTTGAAAATTGGAGCAATCAAACTGTTAAATTCATCGATCTGTTAAATCAACTCCTACTGTACTCAGCTAAATTTAGCCTTTAATCCCCTCTCTCTCACTCCCAACACCAAAGATCCAGGGGCTTTCCCCAGCCAGGTCAACCAGCCTCTGCCTTCCCACGACACCATGGACTGGTGCCTAAGCCAGCAGGGATGGAAATCACCAGGAGTGACAGCATTTAGGGGCAGGTGAAGCTTCTCCATCTTCCCCCAGCCCACAGCTACTCACCACATACAAGTTTGGACACTGACCTTTGCCAGGGTGTTGGTCACAATCCCACCCAGAACTCCCAGAGTGCTGCAGCCCTGCTCACTGCAGACCCCTCTGTTATGCCTGTGCCTTGCCAAGTGCAGGCCATTAATTTTGTTTATATTCACCACTGCATCCTCCTGCTTCTCCTTCACCTTCTTCAGCCTCACCAGCAGCTGCCCAATGCAGTTGCTGTCAGCAGGCCAAGGTTTCCCATCAGCCTTGTTCCCCCAGCTCACATCCCAGTGCCAGGACCCACAGATTTCACCAGGGACTTGCTGAGGGGATTAGAAATGCAGAGAACTGGGTTACAACCCTAAAACATCATTGTGGAACACCACACACTGTCACCTGCCCTTGTTTTCTTCTCATCCTTTTT
>VYZP01026430.1:0-33144 GCA_013400635.1 Hypocryptadius cinnamomeus
CAGGGAGGTTTGGAGTCCCCACCCCTGGGGACTCCCCCCCTGGAATGCCCAGGGAATGGCACTCAGTGCTCTGGGCTGGGTGACAAGGTTGACAAGAAGAGCTGAGCCCACCTTCCTGCTGATGTCCCCCATCACGTGGCTGCAGTGTGTCCCTGACTGAGGGGTGTGCTTTGGAGAGAGCCTCCTGCTCCACACCTCCTGCTGGCCTGTTTTGATCCTGCTTTTTCTCTGCTCCGTGATAAACAGTCAAGTATCAATAATCCCTCAGGTGACAGATGGGTGCCTGTCCCTGAGTGTGAAATAACCCAGCAGTGAACCACAAACTGCTCCCTGCCAGCCCTGTGGGGAGCAGGGTCCCATCCTCAGGGATTGGTGCCATCCTGCTCCCATGCCATTGCCTCCTGCTGCTGCTGAGCATTGCATCCTTATCTGCTGGCTGTGCTTATCCAAAGGGAACAGCAGCGGGAGCTTTTCGCTTCTGCCTCCTGCCGGCCGTGGAAGCAGCCCCAGATATTTTAGGATGGGTCTCTCCACATGGTGCTGAGATCCAAGCCAGCAATCACTTGATGTTTCCTGGCACTGGAGGTGTTGGAAGAGTTATCAGCAACTCTTTATCCTGGTGGGAATTGCAGCAGCTCCTGCCCTGTAAATGATTTGTGTTCCTACCTGTACCTTTAAGTTTGAATCCTAGGGCTTGAAGCTTGGACCTTTTCCGAGCATTCCTGTAAGGATTGGGTTGGGTTTGCCTGGCTGCTGGATTCCTGTCTGTCCCAAAGGGATGTTCTGTTTGCATTCCAAGAAAAAAAAAACCAAAAATGATTCAGCCACTTTCTAATGTGTTTTTCTGAGCAGCTTGGGAGGGTGGGAAGCTGCTGTTTGGCAGTGGGATGGTGTCAGGGAGCAACACCTTTTGGTGTTCCCATAAAAACCGGGGTTGGATTCACTGCCCAGGAAGCTGATCACAGGGAATGGAGTTTGTCCATGTGCAGGACCTGGTCTCTGGGGTCTGTCCTGCTCCTGGCACCACTCTGCATGCACGTGGGAAGAGGTTTTTCTGGGAAAGAGCGAGGCACAGGTCTCTCTTGTCCTTGCTGCAGGTACAAGTTCTGGGGCCAGGCTTTGCCCCGTGCTGGAAGCCTCTTCCCTGGTACTCTGCCAAGCTCTTCCCGATGTTCCTGTGTGCCTTAGGCACCACTCAGAGCCCTAGGCTGTCTGCATAGGACTTGGAAATGGAGGGAATTTCCTCCAAACACAGGGTGCATGGACAAGAGCTCTTTTCTGGAATGCTTTATATCCAAGTACGGTGTATTTTGGGATGCCTGAGGAATGGGCTGAGAGTCAGCAGTGTAGAGAAGCTGCACAGTGTATACAAGATGTTTACTTATGTGTGGCTTTGCCAGCACCTAAAATACAAATAAATCATTAATTTTAAGAAAGGGAGGCTCACACATCTGGGAAGCAACACTGCTGTTGATCCTTGCTTAAAGATTCCCAGGAGATAAGAGTGCTGGGGGGAGAGCAGGGTGGCTGGGTGAGTTTTCCCAGCCCTTCCCAGCTCTCTGGGTGTGCTGCCCTGATCCTGGCCCGCTGTTTGCCAGCAGAAGTGGTGCAGAAGGTGAACGGGCTGATCTCGGTGGGGCAGTACGGGCGCCTCTTCGCCGTCGTCCACTTCGCCAGCAAGCAGTGGAAAATCACCAGTGAGGACCTCATCATGATGGACAATGTCCTGGAGGCTGAGTGTGGAGACCGAATCCGGATGGAAAAGGTGAAAAAACCAGAGCAGATTCCCTGCAAATGTTCCTGGAGGCAAAACCCATCACCGGTTTTATCACCACATCCCAAAGTGCTCCTGGGGGTCTCCCACCTTCATTCCAGCCCTTTGTTTTGTTCCAATTCCCTTAGTTTTGTTCCAGTTTCAGATATTATTGTGATTTCTGTTCAACAGGGCTGGAGTGAGTCTTGCCAGACTCTGTGGGGAGACAGATTTTTGTTGTCCTAACTCCTTCCAAAAAAAGAAAATGACAGTTGTTGTTTCCAGAGCCGGCAGCGAAAGCCTGTGTTTGCCTTGAGACTCCAGCACCCTGGATCACAGAATCATTTAGGCTGGAAAAGACCTCTAAGATCATAGAGTCCAACCTCTTAAATCCTTGCAGGTCTCCCAGAGGGATTGTAAACTCCTCAGGGCTCTGCAAGATCCTTATCGTGCTGGGCTGGGTGGAGGCAGAGGGATGGAGCACGGAGGGGAGAATTGCCAAGATCCAATTAATATCCTTATCCTCAGCCTTGGACAGCCAGCAGGGACTTGCAGAGGCTCATTAATCCAGACTGAAGGGAAATATTATGGAGTGGGACTCTGTTGGCTTCACCTTTGTGTCGTTTGTTGGAGCTAAGCAAGTAATTAAGGAGAGCTGTGGAGTTTTTGTGCTTGTCCATTGCTTTGAAGCCCAGTTTTGAAGCAGCTTTTTAGGGATGTCCTCAGCTGTGTCCCACATCCCTGTGTGCAGCAGAGAGGAGGGATTTCTGTGGTGTAGCCAGCTCAGAGTGCAAAGGTCTAGATGGGAGTGAAGGAGAAAATTTGCCTGAACACCAGAGCCCTTTAGGGTTTGTTTTTTTTTTTCTGTCTAAAACAAAAGCCAGGACTTCTCATGACCATTTCTGTGGGGTTTTTAAGTGCTGCCAGAGGATTTGTGAGGCAGCCCTGGGAGGAGTGGCTCCAGATGTGGCATCTGGGGGACATGGTTTAGGGAAGCTTATGGTAGTGCTGGCTTTGATGGTTGGACTCCATGACCTTGAAGGTTTTTTCCAAACTCGATGATTTCAGTGGAATGCAGCCTCTTCCTACTGTATCCTCTCTTACCCTGCCTGTTCCTTTAGATGTGGCTGAAATGCCCCAAAACAGCAGGGGCTGGTGACCCCCCAGATGTTCATTTCTTTATTCCCCATCTGGAGGCCTTACAGAGGAGAATGAGGGAATTGTTTCTCCACTGGGATTTGTAGCAATTGCTGTAAAAATGCAACGGTTTAGGAGCTGCCATTTGTCCAGATCCCACACGAGGCAGGTTATTCTTCTTCCCTGATTGCTTTCCATAATTTTTTTATGCTGCTGGTAAGCCAGGACAGAGAGGTTCAGTGTGTTCTGATCGTGGAGAAAGATACTTCTGCAGCCTGTTTGAGTGGGATGAGCTCTCTGGAAGAGTAATGGCTCTGTCTGCAGCCTGTTAGCAGCTTTCCTCACTACCCCTCCAGTTAGTGTCAGGTTTGAAATGTGGGAATGCCTGGTTTGAAGCAGTTTGACTCCTTTATGGCTGTAGAATTTGAAAGGTCTTGTTTGCATTTCTGCCAGGACAATGAGCAGTGATTTGTGGCTGATTTATTTCCCCCAGGTTTTGCTGGTTGGTGCTGATGACTTCACGCTCATTGGAAGGCCGCTGCTGGGGTAAGATGCTTCATAAAGGAGTTATATGACATTTTTGTACTCAATTGTGGCTTCAGGGCTCTGCAGTCCCTGAAACTGGGATTTATCAGCACTAACTTTGATCCCAGCCTCGTGGCTTTTGAAAGAATCACCAGTAAAACAGCTCATCAGCCTCTGGTGAGTCTCCCCCACCCCAGTGCTGGGAGGGCAGCAGGTCTCAGTTCTGAGGTAGCTCGTGGGTATTCACCTCAGCTGGGTCTTTTCCTCCCATGTCTAGATAGCAGGACATGTTGCTCTTCAACATCTCTACCCTCCTACCCTGGTTTTGGTGGTAGTCATCTTGAAATAAGCCAGAAATCCTTTTCCTTAGTCCCTCAAGTTGGGTTTTTAACCCTTTTCCCTTTGCCATTGACTTACTCCAGCAGGCCTTAACCCTAATTTCAGTGTTCCTAATTTTTCCCTTCCTTTTAATCACGTAATCCAGCAGTCACAAACCTTGGGAGAAGTTGATCCCTTGGCACTGTCTGCATCCCACTGCTGTAGGACTTGTTGTACAGAGCCTTTTCCTTCCCAGAAGGAAGGGGGCTGTGGGACAGGTGCTACTGCTGCTGGTATTTAGGAGTTATTTGTGCAGTGTTAACATGGCTCCAGTGGCACTGGTGGTACCTGCCTCGGGTCCCTGTGTTGGACAGGATTTTGGGAGCTGCCAGTCCTTGTAGCAGCACTGCAAGTGGATCTGGAATAGCAGATCATCAGCATTCTCTGAGTTTCTGACAGATATTGCCTGTGGGGAAGGCTTTAGGAAGGGGAATCTCATTTTTAGGACTAGTAAGGGGCTTTTAATTTTGGGATGTGCCATGTCAGGCAGGTGAGGAGCAGCTTCCTTCCCCAGTTGATCCAGGGGCCTTGGGGTGGTTGTTGTCAGCTCTTTGTGCTGGATTTGGCAGGGGATAGCCAGGAGCTCCAGGACAGGAAGAAAACCAGCTGTTGGCTCCTGCAGGTGCTTTGAGGGTGTGGGAGGTGTTGGCAGCTGCTTGAGGCAGACCAGGCTGCACTTCTGGCCTGGCCTCCAGGCCCTGTGGCTGAAGGGAATCAGTGGGAGGAGGAAGAGGCTGACCAGGAAGAATGAAGGCTGAGGGAGAGATGCCATCACCCTCTGAGCTGCAGAGGACCACCCAAATCCCAGCTCTCTGATACGGGATGAGGAAAAGGAGAAGGGGGAAGGGAAAAGGGTGTCACCAGCAACGTACACTGCAGTTCTCTCACACAATCCCCCAACCCACAGACATTTTGGGGAGGAGAGGAGAGGCTGGATGAGAAGAGAGGCAGTTCTGTGTTCCTGTTGTTGTATAAATAAACACCCAGCGAGCGCTCGCAGCCCGAGACACTTCACCGGAGCCGCTTCCTGTGGGCTCCCAAACGTGTCCTGTTTGGGACAGCTGGACAGGCTTTGTTCCTCTGGTACCTCTTGGGATGACACCTCTTTAAATCCTAACACACCCCATCTGCATGCTGGAGGCTATTCTGGGAGCTTCTGGCTGGCTCCTGCTCTGGAATCTCTTGGGCTCTGTGTTTGTCCAAGTCGCTGCCAGCCCCGGCTGGCACAAGGGCTGGAGCCCGCCTTAGGCACGAGTGCAGGGAAAGTTTGGCTTATTTCTAGACAAAACAGAGCTGATGGGAATTTTCCCTCTAGGAAAGCTCGCTGTTTCTCCTGCTACCTGCCCCTTTTTGCAGTGGAAGTGCCACAGGCTGGGATCTGTGCTTGTCCCAGACAGCTGGGCTGGGATTCAGTCCTGCAGGGAGCGAGCCTGGCAGCTGCAGCTGTGATCCAAGAGTTAGCATCCTGTGGGCTTGTAGCTTGCCTGGATGTTTTTCTCAGCCTCTTGACAGCACTTTTCAGCCCAGCTCAGATCCATGAGGTTCCAGCCTGAGTTTTTCTCACCTCCTGCTAAAATCCAATCCGTGGAACATTTTGCTGCTGAAGGCAGCAGGCCCAGCTGTGTCGGGCTCTGGGAAATGTGTGACCCCCTTCTTATTTTTATGGACATTCCAGTCATACCTAAAACATTTGATGGAGATTTTTATTTTTTCCTTGGGCTCTGTTTTGCTGAGAACTTGTCCTGCCCACGAGCTCTTCCCCAGCAAGTTGGTTTCTGTTGTGCTTCAGCCTCCTGCCAGCAGTTCCTAGAGCTGAGTCCCACAGAGAACCCATCAGGGCCTTGAATCCGGGAAGTTCAGTCCCAGATTAGTGGTAAACCATGGCTGGAGTGCAGTTTGCTTTCTGGTTTCTCCTCCCTCAGGGTTGCAGGGTTTGTGTGTGGTTCAGTGGTGCTGGATCTGGAGCAAATCCTGAAGCTGGGATGTCGGGGTCACACAGTGGTTTCTTAAAATCTGTATTATTTTATATCTCTTTTCTTCTGGGCTGGTCACTAACTGCAGATAAATCAGTTTCCTCCGGGATCCAGTCTCTGATTTAATCACACCCCCAGGGTGGATTTTAAGAGATAGTGGCTGTCTGAAGCCTTTGGCCTCCCAGTGACCTTGCTGGAACAATTTCAGCTGGATGGGCTTCCCCCTCTGCCCCCCTCAAGTGCAGACAGAGCCATTTGTCAGCAAAATGGTCTTTAAATGTCTTCCTGTGGCAAACTTAACGAGCTTTTAATGGAATTCTGCAGTGCTGTGCATGGAAGAGCAGCTCCTCCTCCTTCCCTGTGGCTGCTGACTAAAAACCCCCTATCCAAAGCTCCTATCTGGATCCTGCCTGGGGGTTTTCACCTTCTGAGACCCTTGAAGCACATCAAGGTTGATTACAGTTGTTTTAGCAAAACCTAGTAATTTAATGTAATTTTCCCCAAAACTGTGTTCCCACAGCAGCAGCAGCTTATGGCAAGCCTTGCTAAACGCTGGCTACAGTGGAAAATTGCTTATGGTTCATTAAAACAATTAATTAAAAAATTATTGGGAAAGTTATAGTGTTTCCAACAAGGTGAGATTTTCTTCCAGCTGTCTGTGTTGCTTTAGAGGGGGAGGAAGGATTTCTTGGTGACCAGGAGCAGGGATGGGCTCATCCTGTGCCAAAACCAAAGCAGGGCACGAGATCACCTGGAGATGCCAGGGGAATTTATCTTGCCTCAGTCTTACAAGTTCCTGCAGGTCCCTGTCTCTGCTGCCTGCTCTGATGGAATGATCTCATCCTTCTCATGACAGGGAAGTTGTGACCTGTCACACCTGAGCCAGGTACAGCACCTGGAGGCTTTTGGCTGTGCCTGGGCAGGTGGCCCTCCTCCCACAGAGAATCTGGAATTCCCAGGATGTGTTGTCCCTTTGTCTCTCCTCCCAGGAACCTGCTGCCCAAGAGTAGGACGTGTGAGAAGCAGGAAAACAGAAACTTCCACAGACACTTAAAAATTTGATCTACAGCCTTAAAAGAAGCTTAGGTTGATGTGAAGATACAATACACAGATATTAAACAAAAAATCATAAACTTATATTTCTGTAGTTGTAGGTGAGAATATACCTTAAGTAACTGAGAAACTGTACTGATAAGATAGTGAAGAGTTTATAATATAAGGGTGTAGTTGTTAAAAGTTGTAATAAAAACATGTGTGTGCCTGTGAGTTAGAAACCCATTAGATAAAAGTATCTGCAGTGTAGCAGAAGTAAAGGTGGTAAGTTAGAAAAGTAAAATAAACCCTGTGGCAACTGTCTATTGAGTTAGGAAGTTAATGTATTACCTTGTAACAAAGAAACTTGTGGCTACTCTTGAGCTGTGGCCAAGTACTTACTCCTCTAAAATCTCACAGCCTCTGAGATTGGTGTTGATCTGAGCAGTAAATCATTCTTAGCCTGAAAACAGTCCCTTCATTTCTAGCAGTGACAGTGATAGGATGTGAATAACTAAAACCTGGTGCTTCTAACCCTCCTTTTTAGGAAGGACCTGGTCCGTGTGGAGGCCACGGTGATTGAGAAGACGGAGTCGTGGCCCAAGGTCAACATGCGCTTCTGGAGGAGACACAACTTCCAGAGGAAGAAAAGTAAGGGGGAAAGGACACATCCTTCCCTGCTGGATGTGGGAGGAGAGGTATCCCAGCACAAGGACATGAGGAAGGGGCTCGTTCTCCGTGTCCCCAGAGCTCCTCAGGGCCAGCCCCTCTCCCAGGTGCACCCTCAGAGGATTTAGTATTCCTGGGCAGGAAAGCAATCCCAGTCTCTCCCCAAAGCCTTGAACATTGGATGTGTCATCTCAGCTCCCAGCAAGCCCAGACAGGGTCCTGCCCAGGTTTTGGTTGCTAAATGTCTCTTCCTTCTCTGAGAAAGGGAAGAGTTATGGCTATTTTTATATGGGATGGATGGTAAAGCCTTGACCAGGTGCCCTCTGGGACCTGCTGTCCTTGGCATCCCCATGGAATGCTGCTGTCTGCCAGCAGGAGCCCTGGCATGAGGTAGGCACCAGGTTTATTCTGTTATCTGATCCTTCTTTTCCCCCCTTTTCCTTCTTTTTCAGTCATTGCAAACCCCCAGACCGTCCTCCGGATCAACACCATCGAAATCTACCCCTGCTTGTCCTGACTTGGGAGGTGTTCCTGGGAATCATTGCTGCTCCAGGCAATTGTGGAAATAAAACTGCCTTGGCACTGGACTTGTTGCTGTGGTGGGAAATGGAAATCCCTATGTGCTTTCTTTTTAAAATAATGAAATATTTTTTAACCTGTTGCTTCAGTCTTGCTGGTGTTTATTTGCCAGGAGTTTTAAACTACCCAGGATCCATTGCTGGCTGTCCAGCCTTTTCCTGCCTAATGGATTTTTTTTGCCTCCACACCTCCTTAATTTTAGGAATTCTGGTCATGTAATTCCTGGCATTGTGTGGCTCCAGTGAATATCCTGGGGTGCAGCATGGCCCTCAGCCTGTGGGACTGAAGAGAGCAGTGAAACCAGGTGACTGCAGGGTCTCTAATCTACTCCCAGATCGTGCCAAGGGGTGAAAATCTTTCTTAACCATTAGCACTGGGAAGTGGAGCTGAAAAATTCCCTCTTGAAGGTGAGCAGCAATAAATTGTGTGTGTGTGTAACACCATCAAAATGAGACACTGGTGGCTCAGGAGGGATTTTGTGCCTATTTCAGAGTTGAGTTTTAATGTGCTGAGCCATGTCTAGATCCTGGTCTTTTCCCTCTTCTGTGGCTGCACGTTGAGCACTGTCCTTTCCTGAGCAGCACATACAAGGCCTGGTGGATCCAGCTGAGGTCTGCTGGTGTTTCTGGGCTGGATATCCACCAGGAGGAGAGTTTCCTGAAGTTTCTTGGAGTTTCTTGTACTGTGGGGTTCTTAATAGCCACCATGGGAAGGGATAACTGGCCCTGCTCACCTTGTGACTTCCCTGGGGCGTACCTTGCTTCAAATTGGGAATAAAACCACATTTGGTGTCCCTTGCACTCCCACCATGGCTCCTCCTGGGACAAAGGTTGCCAGAGCCCTGTGCTGTGGGAAATGGGGGTTTTGTTCCATCTGGAGCTGGCCCTGGCTGTCCAGTCTCTCACAATTCCTTTGGGAGATCACTTCAGGCACCGCTGTGGTGGCCATGGCTGCTGGAAAAGGATCCAGGTGTGCCAGGGTTGAGCTGCTTCTTCAGCCACTGGAGACAGCTGGATCTGCAGGGGTGGACTCAGCCCTTCCCATTTCAGTCTCTGGCACAAATAGCCCTTGGGAATGCTGCTCTTTCCCTGCTGCTGAGGTTAAACACACCCAGTTTTTAGCAGCTGATGGAGCATGGCGGCAGGGACAGCCTGGATCGTTGCATTCTCGTTCCCAACCTCTTCCCAGCAGAAGCGGTGGGGAGGCCCCTCCAAAAACCATCTCCCACCTCCTCCCCTTCTCCCACAGGTGATTGCAGTTCCATGCTGGGACCAGCAGATCCCAGCAGCAGGCAGAGTGTGCCGTGGGCTGGCACAGGGACCAGAGCCTCCGGATGCAGGCTGTTCCCGGTCCACAGCGGAAGCAGCATTGCCAGCCGAAGGAATTGGACTAGAAACCCTCAGTCCCTCTGTGTTTGAGTGCTGGGGCTAAGAAACAGCATGTCTTGGCTTTCAGGGGATGTAGCAGGAATGTTCTGTCCTTCCCAAATAGGAAGAAACACTTGGAAATAACACGGGATTCTGGGCTCAACAATACAGAGGGCAGAGTGTGGAGTCAAGGGAAAAGCAAAGGGCTTAAGTTCTGTAAGTCTGATCCCCCAAAAAGCCCTTGGGAATGTAGATCTGATCCAAGTGAGATACTACACAAAATTAGGGTGGTTTCACTGCATTTTGGGGGGGTAGGGCAAAAATTCAGGAAGGGAAAATCCAACCAGTAGCAGGAAGTTCCTGGTTTAAAAAAAGTTTATTATGCAAAATATGCAGTTTTTGTTGGAATTATTTATTCAGACTGAGGTAAAAAGTGATTATTTTGATGCTTGCTTTGGGAGAATTTGAATCAAAAGCTTTTTGTCATTCCAAGTGGAAGCAGGAATACCCAGCTCTTAGGGATGAAGTCACAGGGCTCCATGAGGCTTCAGGGGGGTGATCCTTGTCACCCTTCCTGGTCCCAAATAGCACTGAAATAGGTTGAGAGCAGGAATTTCTCAAGAAAACCGGTTTGGGATTTTTTTTTTCCTTAAGCACTGATTCATGGTGGAAATTTCTCTGCCAGCACCAAACAGATCCGGGTGGAATTTGAGATCCTTTGCCCAGAGCCAAAGATCCACGTGGGTCAGACAAGAAGCAGGCCTGGGCTCCGGCCACCCCTGTGGCGTCTGTCCCCCCCGGAGGGAGGCTGGAGAGCCGGGCAGAGGGCATGTGCTGGGAATTGGGAGTGAATTCCAGCGCTGATCCCTGCCCACTGGCCACAAAGCCGCTGCCTGTGCTGCTCCTGCCGTGCTTTCCAAGAATGCCGGCAGGGCTCGGCGGCAGCAGGACAGCTGGCTCTGCAGCCCTGACATTTCCCATCATAAGGAAGCGTTGTTTTCTCGCCAGCTGCAAGGTTTGCTCGGGCATGGCTGGCGGGAATGATTCGGGAGGTGCCCTTGCTGCTCCCTGGGCTCCCCATGGCATCCCTTGTTCGGGGCAGGAATGCCAAGCGCATCCCTGGCCCTGCTCCTCCCTGGATCCCAGGTGTGTGTCCCCCAAGACCCCTCCTTGCCCTCCCCTCTCCGGGAGAGGTTGAATCCCTGATTTTTGTGTGCCATGCCCTCCTCCTCTGCCCTTTCAAGAGTGGCCTACGGCACCGGAATTCCTTTGTGGCTCCAGGTTTTTCCCTCCCCTTTAGCTCCAGCTGCTTTTAGGAGCCGCTTTGGAGCGAGGTTTCCATCATTTCAAAGGCTGGTGCTGTTCCAAACCCCTCCAGTGCTCTGGATGTTGCAGCTTCGAGGAGCTTGGACTTGTGTTTCACATAAAATCCTTCTTGTGGTTGAAGGTAAAACAGCCCCACCCTGGTCATCCCACAGGCCTGCTTTTTGCAGCGTTTCTGGAGGTTTAAGTTACTTCCACGATGGGATTTGTCTTCCTTCCCTCAGCACAATGTGCTGTGTTCTAAAATCAGCTTCCCAAGCAAAGCCATTCCCGCAGCGGGAAGCTTCCCGCTGTGAGGAGCTGTTTGTGGAGTCTGATGGAGCCTGACAGATGGGGTCTGTGGCTGTGTCCTCCTTCCCAACAGCCAGCTCCTGCGGGAAAACAAAGTGCAGGACACTGTCTTTGGAAGCCACGGGGCAGCAGAGGGATTTAGCACAGGACATTTGGATGGCGCGCTCTGCCAGCCATGAGCTGCCAGTGTTTATCCAGTGGCAAAGCTCTTGGGACATGTTGTCCAGGCCCTGGGGTGGGAGGGAAGTGCTGTTAATTTGCCCCTTCCCTGTGTTTTTTATCCCTCACAGCTCTGGGAAGGAGTCTTTGAGCTCTGACTGGAGCCAGATTTGTTTTCTCAGCGTGATCCAGCCGCGTGTCGGAATCCGCTTCAGTGGCAGACGGGAACGGGACATCAGGAAATACTGTTGGTTGGATTTCTCTTGCACTAGAGGTTTTATTATCTCCTGTCACCTAAAAAAAAGCCTTTTATTAAAAAAAAGAAAGGGAACGTGTTCCCTGTGGGTCTGTGTTGATGCAAATCCCACACGAAGGAGTCCAGCAGTGGCCAGCAGGCCTGGATATCGAGCCTTTCATCTGTTTTCCCTCTCCCTATTTATAGCAAATGGAGAAGCAGCTGGGATCTGTGTCCCTGTGCCTTGGATGTGAATGCACAGGTTTCACAGCAGGATTGGTGTCAGAAGGAACAGAGTGAATCAAGGAAGGTGAGGGGCTGAAGGCTGGAAGGACTCTTGGGTGTGCTGGGTTTGCTGCAGGAACCCAAAATATGTTTATGGGCATATTTTGGGTTGCTGCAGCAAAGGGCAGTGTGGCTTTGGCTATATCCTTGGAGAGCATTCCCTGATGGAGCTGCACACGGGAATGTCTGTGCAGTAATTAACAAGTGGCAATTAAATGTGGTGGGTGAGCTGGAAGAGGGTGTGAGCCCTTCAAATGGAGGCTTGGGAGAGGAGCTAAGCCTTGGGGAACCAAAGTTTGAGGTGCCTCAATCATTTTCGAACTGGAGTTGGCTCCTGCATGGATCTGTTGGCATTCCATGCCTTTGGATCATCTCATGGAGAGAAAAGGGACTGGTGTTACTTTATCTTCCTCTCCTAAGTAAGAAAACACCGCTGCCCAGTTTCAAAAGCCTCAAAGTTCAGTTTCTGAACAGCTCTCAAAACAGCTGACGATCCAGTAGGGAAGTGGTTTGGACCATGGAACGGGATCCCCCTGATCCAAGGCTAGGGCCTGAGGGGATTTGGCTCTTGCTCTAGGCCAGCTTTTCGCTTCAGCTGATTTTCTGTTTGCAGGGCTGTGATTCATGGCAGCCTCTGGCTTGGTTCCCAGAGCAGGCTCCTCGTGTCTTGAAGGACCAGCAAGTATGGAGGAGCCTGGCCACAAATATTTCACCAGGATGCAATATCTCCTGCACCTTTCCCACCGGGCTCAGCTGCGGAGCGCCAGAGGTGGATCATGCAGCGATCACCGGTGATAAAGTCCTGTTTCCACTGCCAAATATTCCCTGGCAAACGTGGGACGTGGCGCTGAGTGCTCCTGTGGGAACTTGCCTGTGGTTTCCACCACGCCAAGGAGAGCTGTGCCTGAGGAGCAGGAGTTTCTCCCAGCTGTGCTGTCAGGGACACAAACTCCCCAGCTCTGGGACTCACACTGGCCCTTTTCCTAAAGAATCCTGGGATATATTTTTCTGGAGCAGCTGGTCTTGGATTGGAAGGTCGTAGTGGTCATGGAGGTGGTGGGAAGGGAGCTGGTTTTCCCAAGGTGACATTGGAAGTCTGTGGCATGAGTGCAGCTGTGCTTCCATTTAAATTCCATCCTTCTTGTCCCTTTGTTCCCTCATCCCCAAGAATCCATGTGCTGTTAACACACTCGGAATTAAGGCAAGTGTGACTGCCCAGCTGCCAGGGCTGTGCTGCCAAGGTGCTGCACCTGAGGTGAGCACAGCAGGAACCTGGAGCAGCAGGAATTGTTACCCCAGCATTCCCCTAGCCAGTTCCTGCCTTCCAAAGTGCAAGGGTCGATTTTCCATGAAATATGCCCATTTGTTGTCACACAACTCGCAGGAAAAGAGTTTTCTCTGTGGTTTTTCCCTCGTTTGCCTGGAATCAGGCAGTGTATTAAAACTGGTCTTACAGAGGATCAGGCAAGAAGAGGACTTGATTGCAGACATCTCATTTCCGTAGGAAATGGGACTAAAAATAGGGAAGGAATGTAAAGGAGACTTCTTTTTCTTGACGCCCTCCTGTTCCCCAGCTGGGAATCAGCTTTTGTCCCAAAATCTGTTTATTGCCTCGCTGTTGTTTTCTGGGCCCCAGATGTAGCCATGAGCCTGATTTTTGCCTTTGGAGAAGCTGGAGCAGGGCTATTTCCAGGGGCTGATGCACAAGGAAGACACACGTGATGGCAAGATGGGTTTCTGGGAGAGGTCTGCTGGCTCTCCTGGCTCTCCACAACAGTCCCTGTGTTATCCAGGGGCCTCCCTCCAGCACTGATCCTGCTGGCAGTAGCTGTGATCCCGATAATCCTGTGGCTGGTTGATTGCTGATGTCCCTGTAGGCACCAGGACGTTCCCTTTGGACACCGGATAGGGGCTATAAATACCAGGTGGGTTCATGTTCCCTCAAGCACCAAGTGGGCTGTGCCAAGTCACCCCAGATGGTCAGGCTGAGAGATCCCTGTGCCAGAGAAATGACTGCAGCCTTTGGAAAAGGGACTGAGTCCCTGATGTGGGCGTTTGAAGGCTCCACACCCTTGGCCAGGTCCCTTCTCCCAGCTTCTTCTTTTGCAGCACTGGTGTCACCTGGGATCTGCGTCCCACAGGTCAGAAGCATTCTGGGGTTTGATGGAGAGAGTCAAGATGCTGCTCAAGTTGTTGTCAGGCTTGTTCCTTCTTCCCAGCACGCCCAAGGCACATCCATGCCAGCTCCAGGTACTGCTCTGAGCTGTTACATGTTCCCTGCACACCTGGGTACACCCTCACGCTGCTGCCCCACAACATAAAAAGTTCAGTTCCAGGCCTGGTGTGGAGTCCTTGCTCTTGGATATCCATGGGGATTTAGTGGCTGGTTTGTGCTGAGCCAGGATTCACTCCTTGCCCTGCTCGTGGGACGGGGCAAGGCCAAGGCTAAGTCAGCTCCTCTTGTCTTTACTAACTTGTCTGGTGCACAAACATGGGGACAATTATGATTTCAGGCAGCAGTTTGGGGGCAGGCAGCACCTGGCTGTGTTGCTCTGGCTGGGGAGGTGTTGCACCACTCCCCTCTTTCCTCACTCTTACAGACTCAGGGAATGCCAGGAAGGTTTGGGATGGAAGGGACCTCACAGCCCATCCAGTGCCGCCCCCTGCCATGCACAGGGACACCTTCCACAGCCCAGGTGGCTCCGAGCCCTGTCCAAAGGTGCCTTTGCCCCTTTGCGGGGAGCACCTTTCCCTGTCCGGGAAACGCTGCCCGGCGCTGCTGCCTGCGGGGAAACTGAGGCACAACTCCCGAACCGCCTCCGGGACGGGATGACGACCGCCTCTGCCGGCCAGGGAGGAGGAGGAGGAGGAGGAGGGCATAAGCCGGCCCGCCCGAGGCTGAGCCCAGCCCGGCCCCCGGGGCGGAGCTGGCGGAGCAGCGCCCGGCGGAGCGGGGAGCGGCGGATCCCGGGGCAGCCCCGGCCCGGCTCCGGGATGAGCTTCCCGCGGCCCCTGCGCCGCTCCGTGAGCCTCAGCCCGGCCCGCACCCTGCGCCTCGTCGTGCTGGGACAGAGCGCCGTGGGCAAGACAGGTAGGACGGGGCTCCCCGGAATCCCCCCGGTGTCCCTCGGTATCCCCCGCATCCCTCTGGCATCTTCCTGCATCCCTCTGCTATGCCCTGGCACCCCTCTGGCATCCCTCCGGTATTCTCCCTCCCGGCCAGAGGGACCAACCTTCCCATGTCCCTTAGGAAGCCGGGACGAGGGATATTCTCCCTGTGCCCCCCAACCCGTGGGGTTTAAGGGCACTGAGTTGCCTTCCCCTCGAGATTCCCACATGGATACTTTGCACCGGGGCTCGTTTCCCGTGCCCGAGGGGTCCCCGGCTGCGTGGGGACCCGGGGTGGACATCCCTGACAGGGAGAACTTTCCTAAAAGCCGGGCTCGGGACTGGGTTTTCCCGGGTGTGAGGAGTTGGCTGCTCATTCCCAGCGCCCCCAGCAGCTGTGCGGAGCCTCCTCCGCAGCACCGGGCTGTTTTCCCTCAGGAAAACTCCCTTTCCCTGTGCCTTGTTCAGCGCTCTCCGTCTGTTCCTGCTGAGGTGGGGGTTTGGGATACTGTGCTGGGAGTACCTCAGCTCCCATTCCTTCCTGGGGATCATCCTTCCCTACTTCCCACTCCTCCATCCTGAGCTGTGAGCACTTGGGGGCAAAGGTGTCCCCGGTAGCACCCGGAGTGCCAGGACTGGGGTCAGAGGCAGGGAAAAATGTGGATCAACATTGCAGTGATCCACGATCCATGCAAAGCCTGGTAGGACACAGCTATGCTGCCGTGCCCTTGGGGACAGGGAATGTCCTGCCCCTCTGGAAAAGGGAAGGCACCGCAGCAGTGGCACCTGTGCCGGGCTGTGGAGCCGCTGGAATTGTGTTTCCATGGACAGCAACCGACATTAGCGAAAAATCCTCATTCCCTGATTAAACTGAAGGAAGCAACTCCCATCTCTCCCTGAGCAATGCTGGAGCACGGGATGGGGCTCAGCTCTGGGGTACCCAGAGCCTCGGGGGCGGTCCCTGGAGGCGTTTGGCCCCGCTGGAGCAGGGGGGTGTATGGGGTGTACAAAGCCCTTGGCTCGCCCCCACCCCAAACACGTGAGTCTCCCTGCTGCTGGCCATCCCACCCGGCATACAGCAGATTCCTGGCAGCTTTGGGCCCCTCCTGTGGGCAGGTGTGGGGTTTTTGTGCCTCCCCCTTAGGGTGGGATCGTGCCAAGGGTCTTTAAAAGTTCCTCCAGTTAGGGTTGGCTGTCAGCGTGTGTGTCTTGCAGCAGCGGGGTTTGTGGCAGTGTGACAGTGACACAGGCCATGGGGCACAGGGGGGTAATTGATCCGTGGCTCGTGCAGAGGAGAGCTGGAGCGTGCCAGGAACAGGGAGCAGCCCCCGGGAACGGCAGGCACGCAGCCCCCTGAGTGTGTCCCTCCCCATCTGTGTCCCCTGGGTGCTGTTCCACACGTCCTCCCCTGCCAGGGGACATCGTGTCACCTTCCCCGGGCACTGTGCCCCAGCTGCTAGGTCCTGCTGCCCATCAGCCCCTGCACTGGGGGTGAGGACACCTGTCCTGCTGTCCCTGCCCAGCTGGCAGGTGACATCCCAGGTGATGGATGGAGTGTGGGAGAGGCGAGGAAGGAGCCAAGAGCAGCAGCACCATTGCTTCAGCTCTGTGGGGAGGACAGGGGAGGCAGCTGTGTCCCCAAGGTGGGGGTGACATCTCTCCTGGCCAGGGTGTGAAGCAGGGGAGGCTGAAGGTGGATTTCATCCCTGAGCTGCCAAGCTCCTATCCTGGCAGGGCCCCACTCCGGAGCATCCCCAGGACGAGCTGCTACAACCATGGCATACAGAAGCAGGTTGGGAGAGTTGAGGGGTGGGAACAACCAAAGGGCAAATCCCATGTGGGCAGCTGCAAAAGGGAAAAATAACCCTTGATTCTCAGCAGGAGTTTGGGTTTTTTTGGAGCAGTTTGGAAACCTTCAGGACCTGGAGACCTGAGGTCCCAGACTCTCTGAGCAGGGGTGGGTTTGGGTGCAGCCATGTGGTTTAAGGATCAGGGCTGTGTGAATCAGCAGCGGGGGCTGGAAATCCAGCCCAGCTGGAGCTTGTGCTATCCTCTGCTGCTGCTGCCCAGCGTAAACTCTGCCATAATCCAGAGCAGAGCTCTGCCTGCAGCACGTGGAGCGAAGATGGATCAGCGCTGGGGCAGTTCCTCAGCGGCACAAACAGGGCAGCACGTGGGCACGCGCCTGGTGCTATCCTGAGGTGCCCAGCCTGACTCCGTGGCAGGTAAATCACCCCTTGAGCCCCCACCCCACATTTAAAGCACAATTAACCCTTTCAGCTCCAAGGAAAGCCCTTCCCGAGGTGACTGATGTTCAGGATGGGGAGAAAAAGCTCCTTATAAGGCTGGGTGGCCGTGGCTGCTCCGCCTGCGGCCGCTTCCCCCACTGGCAGCTCCCCTCGTGTTCCTGCGCTCCAGCCAATTTTTAATCAATCTAATTGGCTCCTCTTCTCATCCCACACCATGTGCTCCAGCTTTGGGTGGCTGCCTGACATATGACACACAATCAGGTGCTTTCTAGAGACCGAGCCTGCTTCGTCCAGCTCCCCCCGATAACTCCGTTGCGTCTTTGAAGGTGCCTGTAGGTGCCTCCTGCAGGATCCCTGGTTATCTCCTCAGAGCAGATTGGCTAAATTACCTGCTTTTTTTCTTCCCTGCTGTGCAGGTTTCAAACCCAGAGACAGATTGGGGGGGTGTGTGGTGTGTGTGAGAGGATTGTGATGCCCCCAAAGAGGAGCCAAGCAGCTCTGAGAGGCAGAAGAAGTTCCTGCATCCCTCTTTCCCTTTCTGTGGTTATTTCAGCCTGGCCCATGTGGGGTGCCACATTCCTGGCATAAACACACAGATCCTGATTGGCTTGGTGTGGCTCTGTGAGGGCAGGACACCAGCAACATCTGCTGGTGGGCAGCTGGGACAAACTGACCCTGGGTTGCAGGGGAAAGGGAGCTCCGAGTGTTGCTCCAGTGTTGCTCCAGCTTGGTGTTGGCTTTTGATTTCCTCTTTTGTTTCTGGGGGAGTTTTCTGGTTCTGGTGAGGTTTATCCTCCTGTCACACTCCTGGTCTGTTTTCCCTTCCTCCTCTCCCTCCTGGCTCTGTGTTCCTGCCTAGCTCTTTCAGGGTTTCCCTCCCCCCCCAATTTTTTTCCCCCTGTTCCACTAATTTCACTTTCCACTCCCAAGCCAGCTCTCAGCCTCTCCACCACCTTTCACTCCCATCTCCATTATCATCATTAACACCTTGAAGGGCTCAAGCACCACTTCCACCCTCCACTCCTGCACTCTCTTCACCCTCCCAACCATAGCTTTGTCCAGAAATTCCCTCTCCAGGCATCAGCACTGCATTTCCAAAGCAGCTTCCTGGAAAAGATGTTAGGGCTAAAGGCTTTGCCTCGCTGGGCTCTGGTGCAGGGAGATGTCTAATCAGATGAGGGGGTTTAATTGCCTGAGCTGTGGCTGCTCCTGCTGCTCCTTTGCCCTTGCAAGGAGGAAAAATTAGTCCAGAGAACTGACAGCTCCAACAGGGTTCGTTGTGGTTTTTTTTCCAGCGCTGACCGTACGATTCATCACCAGGAGATTCATTGGAGACTATGACCCAACCCTAGGTAGGAAAACTCCTTTTCCTTGGGGCTGTCACCATGGCAGAGCCAACTCTGCTCACAAATTCACCATATTCCCTCTTCTTCCTCCTCAACCAGACAGGCAGCCCATGGACATCCTGGCAACGCCCTGGGTCCTGCATGCCTTTTTCCCTTTCTGGTGTTATTTAGGCAAAATCTATTGGGACAAACCATCAGATTGCACAGAAAAGTGCTGCAGACTCAGTCATGGGGTTGTAGAATCATGTAGCATCATAGGATCACAGAGTCATTTAGGTTGGCAAAGACCTCTGAGAGTCCAACCATCAAACCATCAGTTCCTCCTCAGTTCCTCGAATTCCTTCCCAAACTGCTGGGAGGTGGCTTTTAGAGGACAGGAGGCATCTAAGCCCCTGGAGCCTGTGGTCTCCTGAATCCTAGGATTTTGGGTTTTTCTTTCTTGCATTTGGGTTGTTTTTTGAGCACTGGAGCCATGTCCCTGCTGGAATGTCCCAGAAATATCCCCTCCTCCCTCTCTCCTGTGGAGCCCCTCTCCCTCCCTCGTTGCTCCCACACTTTGGTCACTGCTGCCCTCTCAGCCAACCTGGGCTGTGGCTGCTCCCTGGGGGTTCTCTCACGCACCTTCCCTGTGTGTCCTGCCCAGAAATGATCTACAGGCACGTGGCTGTCATCGATGGGGAGATGGTGCACTTCGAGATCCTCGACACAGCCGGACAGGTGAGCTCAGCTGGGAAAACAACACGGAGCAGAGCAGCCTGCCAGGGAAGGCAGCCCCTGCTCTTCCACTGGCCTAATTCCTGGTGTCTGGAACATCATGGTGGTTACCTCAAGAAAATGGTGTTTTGGTGAATTTATGTCTAACCTCAGTTACAGTGTAATATATTCCTCCATTCCCATTCCCTTCAGGTAAATATTCCCCCATTCCCATGTGGGAATGTGCTTCCTGTGCCAGTGGAGCCTCCTGGCAGCTCAAGGGAGCACTGATTCCCCCAGTATCCATGCCAGGACAGGGCTGATGGCCGTCCCCACCTACCACACTGCCTAAGCCACCCCATCCCTGCCCCAGGCTGCCCGTGCTGCTGTCCCTTGTCCCTCCTGCAGCTCCAGAGGTATTTCCTGGTGCTGCTTTTTTCTCTCCAAGGGGATTCCCTTCAAGGAAGGGGATTCATTATATCCCATTTCTCTTCATACACCCACATTTTCCTGTGATGGGGGGAAAATGAGCCCCATCAAAGAGCTGGGCCGGGAAAGCAATTTGGGGCCGCCCCTTCTCAGCCTTCATGGGGACGGCGCCCTCGGGAGGTTTGCCGGGGTTGCATCCAGCAGTGCCGGCATTCCAGCGGTGCTAACAGGAGCCTGTGTGCCCCGGCAGGAGGAGGACTCCCTGCAGATCGAGGAGAAGATCAAGTGGGGCGATGGCTTTGCCGTGGTGTACTCGGTGACCGACCGCTGCAGCTTCGACGAGGTGATGCGGCTGTGCTTCCTCATCAACCACCTGCACGCCAGCCCCAAGCGCAGCGGCGGCGCCGAGCAGCCCCCCGTGGTCATCGTGGGCAACAAGAAGGACCTGCAGTTCGACAGGATGGTGTCCACCGAGGACGGGGAGAACCTCTCCAAAGCCCTCAAGATTCCCTTCTACGAGATCTCCACCCGGGACAGCTACGAGGAGCCGGTGGTGGTGTTCAGCAGCCTCTACCAGGAGCTGCTCAGGCAGGGGCACTTCTCCCCGGGCTCCTTCAAGAGGAGGACAGTGTCCAAGCTCATGGAGAAGATTCCCAAAATGCAAGCCAGCTCCACCCTGAACTCCGCGGGCCGGAGCCTCAGCTTTAACTCCTTCAGGGACTACATTCCCGAGTGAGCACCCGGCTCCAGCCCGGGATGGGGGCGGCTGCTGGGGCTGTGCCGGCTCTCTGGAGGGGAAGGGCAGGAGTGGGGACGGTGGCACTGGGGTACAAAAGCCTGTGGGTTCTTCTTACAGGGGGCTTTGTGCCAGCAGGGAAGGTTTTCTTCGTCCATCTGATCCCTTTGTTCCCTCCTCCCCCTCTGGCATAGCTGAGGTGGCCCTGGTGACTCCAGTGGTGTTGGAACAACCCTTGGAGGGAGGCTCAGCCGTGTTTTGGTGGGGATCAGACCCATCACAGGCACATCTGGGGGGGCTTTCCCCCTCCCCTGGGCTGTCTGGGTGTATCTGCACCCCAAACCCAGCATCCACCATGCTGGGTGACCCTGAGGGCTGTGCTGGCTCCCGGGCTGGCAGCAGCCATTCCCTGGGGATGGAGCCTGCTTCCTCGGCGTGGCTGGTGAGGAAAATCCCTGGATCCTCAAACCCTTCCAGCCCATCTGGGCTGTGCTCAGTAGCATGGACACAACAGAGCCGATTCCAGAAGCTGCTTGCAGGTCCCCCTCTGTCTGCTCATCTGCTGCCCTGTTCCCAGAGGGAAAACCACCATGGCCTGAGCAGTTGTTTTGCACAGGAATGGAAAGGTGTGGGAAGGAGCTGGGCTCATGGTTCATATTCCTTCCCTCCCTCTGGGTGTGGGGGCTGTGTGGCTGGTCGGGGTGGCTGTGCTGGGACCCTGTGGTGTGACTCCCCTGTCCCCTCTGTTGTGACCGACCCCATTGTCTGCTGCCGTGTCCTGTGGCAATAAAAGCCGAGTTCCCAACCGCCTGTGGCACTCCCAGGATAGGTTATTTTAGGGAGCTTGAGGAAAGGAGTGCACGGTGTGGGATCACCCTTAAATTAGGGCTGGGCATGCCTCTTATCCTCCCCCCGAGCACTGGCACCATGTGCCCTCCTGGCTCCCTCCACCCCTAAAAGGATTCCCTGGAGGATCACAGCCTGGGAAGCCACTTATCCCACCTCCCCAGCCTGTTCCAGAACCCACCCGGGCACCCTTTGCCCTCCTACAGCTCCCAGAGGTGTTTCCTGGTGCTGCTTGTGTCTCTCCAAGGGGTTTCAAGGATTCATTATGTTCCATTTCTCTTCATACACCCACATTCTCCTGTGATGGGGGGAAAATGAGCCCCATCAAAGAGCTGGGCCAGGAAAGAAATTTGGGGCTGCTCCTTTTCAGCACGTTGATTAAAATCCCAATTTTATTGAATTAAATTTAATGTAGTGAATTAAAATTTGCTCAGAGCTCTGTGTATGGGCAGAGCCCAAATGTGGCTAAAACACCTCAGGGGGATGGACAAGATGGGGAGGGGGTGTTGTTTATTTTTAGGGGGTTTATGGCATTCCCAAGGGAGTTGAATGCTGGGAGCTGGGTTCTGGAGGAGTTTTCCAGCAGCTGGGGTGGATGTTGCTGCCCTGGCTGGAGAAGAGCCAGTTTGGGAAGCGCTGGGATGGGCAGAGAAGAGCTCAGGAGGGATTAAACTCCACTGGGACACTGAACACACACTTGAGCCTGACAAATGAAGGATTTGGGTGCTCTCATTCCACGTTGCTCAGTCCCCAAATATCCCCAGGGCTGGTCCAAGGAGATGGATTTAGCTGCTGGCTGGAGCCGGGCATGGCGGAATCCCGTAATATTCGGCAGGAATTATTCCAAGTGATGGATGAGACAGGAGCAGCTGATGAGCAGGAGGCCAGGCCAGCCCTGGAACAGCATCCCCAGCGCTCCTGGCAGTGGAGGAGCACTCGGCAGGGCTGGGATCGCTGTCCTGGAGTAACCCCGGCCCTTTTTTATATCCCAAGGAATCCAGAAGGCTCCGTGTGGTCGCTGCCACAGCCCCTCATCAGGGCTCCTGGCCCTGCCTGCTATAATTAGCACCAAACCTCGTTAGGAGAGGCAGGGGCAGCTCTTCAGGACTGGTAATTGCTAATTACTGGAAGCCTCTAATGGCTCTCCAGGGGCAGTTTCCTCTCCCTTATAAAGGAAGGTCTTGAGGATGCAGCATTCATTGGAGTGGGGAGAGGTTTTGAGGGGGGAAATTCTGGGGGGCATAAATCCTAAATTCCTGTGGGGAGAGGTCTGCAGGGGTTGGGCAAGGGAGAAGGAGGAGGTGGAAGAACAAAAACAAGAAGAAAAAGAAGAGGAAGAAGATGAGGAAGAAGGGGAAGGTCTAAGCCTTACTGGGAGCAGAGCCTGGACTTTCAGAGCCCTGGGCAGGTGAGTCCAGGCCAGGTCCCTGGAAAGGAGGTGCCCAGAGCCTCCTTGGAGCCCCTTGGAGGCACCTGTGGTTCTGTAGGGATGTGGGACCTGCAGCCTTCTCCCTGCCCAGCAGGGCAGTGCCCCTAAAACAACATTCAGGGGAGTTTGGGAATGGAAGCTGGGAGTGAGGGCTGGGGTTTGGTTTGCCTTGCAGCCCCTGGTATCCCATGCTGATCCCCTGGGTGGATGTTCCTGTGTGTGGCTGGGAAGTGCCACCTCTCTGGGGACAGGTGAGTGTCCTGAGGGTTGTTCTACACCTTTCCAGCCTGCAGTGGCTCAGCTCCATGGAGAGGAGCTGAAGAATTTTGGTCTCATCCTTATCCAAACAGCATCTCCAGGGCCGGGATTGAGTTTGGCAGCAGGCAGGCTGCAAATCTGCTCACCAGATTTCTGGGAAGCTTGGGAGAGGCAGATGAAGCAGAAAGGTCCTTTCCAAGAGCTCCCTCGCTGTGCTCACCCCCAGCAGCTCCCTGGCACGCCAAGCCCCCCGTTATCCCCCTTTGTCCCCTCTGCCAAGGGGTTTCCTGGAAAACCAAAATCATGGGCTGAGCTCATGGGGTGCAGCTCCTCTTTCTTTTCAGCTGCAGCTTTTAACATCAGTTGTGCCTTGTTTTAATTTAAAAAATAGAGGTTTGGGGCTTTTTGAAGGCTTTTCCTGGAGGAGCAGCACATGGATCTGGGCTCACCACAGCTCCTGGGAGTGGTAGGGACAGTGGAATTGCCAACAGCCCTTTCCAAGCAGGTGCTGCCTTCAGAGATCCCAAATCAGCAGCCTCACTCCCCTCTGAGGGATTTGAGCTCAGAGCAGGAACATTGAGGCTGGCTGGGTGCTGCAGCATTCCCTGGATTTGAGGTACCTGGGCTGGCCATGGGGGTGCAGGGGGGTGAGTGCCCCTGAAGGGGGTTTTCCTCAGCACAGGGGGATCCTCTCTGCCCAGATTAGAAATTTTATGGAATATTATGCATTAGGAACTTGGGTTTGGTGTCCCCAAAATAGCAGGCTTTGCCTGAAGGGAAAAGGGGGGCAAAGGGAACATGGGGGCTGTTTCCATCCCAAAACTGGCAGCTGGAGTTGGCGACTTTCCAGCGGGAAAATTATCCATCCATGGATTATTTCAGGTGCTCCAGGCTGTTCCCCAGGCAAAAATCTGCTGCTTGGCATGAGACCCTCCTGAAAACCCAGGTGGGCTGTGGATGGACTCAAGGAGCTCCCAAATGCAGGCATTCCTGGCTCAGGGCACACAGCTGGGATGGAAAGGGACAATGGTCGCTTCCAAGGGCTGATGCTGTTTATAAGGCCACGTTGTCAGTGCAAGTCCTGCTGCTCGTTTTTTCCTTTATAAATAGCTGTGGAGTTCATGGAAATCTGGGATTGCTTTCCAGGAGGAAATCTGGGCTGAGATTTTGGGAATTTAGGAACCAGATCACACTTTTTGCTTTTTTTTTTTTCTTTTCCTTCTAAACTGAGCTCAGCTCCAAGAAGGAGCCCAAAGCTCTCTAAGGCACAGAGAATTCCAGCACAGCCAAAGGCTTTTGCTGGCCCTGAAAGGCAAGGCTGGGAACTGCAAGGGGAAGGAAAACCCAAGGAGAACATCCACCCTGGCACATTGGCTGGTTGATTCCCAGGATGGATTCTGAAGGTATCTTTTTCCTTTGGATAACCTCTGGGAGGGCAGGAAGGTGGGATATCCACGTCCATCCATGCTGCCAGCTTCAGGGAATCCACTCTGGTTCATCACTGTGTCTCCCAGCTCAGAGAGATCGTGGATAAATGGATAAAAATGAGAGTTTGGTGTAGGCTGTTGAGGTACTGTGGGATCCAGCCCACAGGGAGAGTTTTGGGGTGAGGCTGCTCCCCACTGGGGAAAATGGAGGAGAAATGCCAAGTCCTGGAGGCAAATTGCTGCTCCCACCAGTTTTCCTTTGCTCTTGGCCAACCCACACAGCTTTCTTGTATTTTTTTTTTTTAATAATAATATTTAAGAAATCCCAAACCAGAAACCTCAGGAGGGTCTGGCTAGGAAGCTGTGGTTGTAATTGCTGGTGCTTAAAGGCTGTAGGAAAATATTGATGGAAAGGGCTGTGCCTTCCCAAGTGCAACCCCACAAAAGCGGAAAATCCCTGTGGCTCTCCGTGCTCTCCCTTTATCCAGCCAGCCTGCAAGGTGAGGACAGAACTCTGGTAAAGGAGTGTGATCCACAGGGTATGCAGTGATGGAAACCTCTCTTAGGGGACAGTGATCCTAAATCCCAGTGGGAATAACCCTTAGTCCCTGTTTTCTGGGTGTTTCACCAAAAAAATTGGATTCTCAAGCTCTAGTTATGGATACTGGTGAGTTAAATGTGTTCCCAGCCTCCCACTCCATCCCTTCCCTGGGCATTGTCCACCCATTTTCCACATCCCACAGAGCCCAGCAAACCTGGAGCCTTGGCAAATCCCTCAATCCTGGAATGGTTTGGGTTGGAAGGGGCTTAAAGCCCATCCAGTTCTGACTCCCTGCCATGGGAAGGGACACCTGCCACCACATCAAGGTCCCTCAGCAACCTTGGAGCTTGGAAAGCCCCATTGGATATAAAAAAGCAACCTCAAGGTCTTTTCAACCTTGAAGAGTCATGAAGAGGGAAAAGATGCTCCATTCTGCATAGGAGAAGATTTTAAAATGTTTTAAAAAAACCCTCTGGAAGCAGAGGGGCAGGACACCCTTCTGGAATCCAGGGAGCCACCCTGAAATATTTTTTTTCCCTGTGGCCAGTCGAGGCTAAGTGGTTTTTGTTGGCAGTGGGAGGAAGATGAAGGGAGGTTTCACTCTGCTTGTGGGAGCCAGTTCATGCTGAGATTTGTGATGGACAGGAAAACTCAGAGATCCATTCCTCCTCCCAAAAACCTGGAGTTCTGGGAGGGTGGGAGCGGGCTCGGCCCAAACCCCCATGCCAGGTGCAGAGTTGGGGGGGCCCAAACTTGGCCAAATATTGAATTGTTAAAAGCTCCAGCAGGATTTTTCTCTGGGATTTGAGCTGCTTTTTAAGAAAAAGCTTTTCAAACCACCCTAATTTCCTGCTATCCCTCCTAGGCATGGCCCCCTGTCCCTGCTTATCCCACTGCACCCGTGGCACCGGACGCCATCCCGGGGTTTCCCTAATCCCACCTGGGGGCCCCTCTGCCATTCCATGGATGTGATTTAATCTTGTGCCATGTGACAGAGCTTTGCCTTCAGCTGCTGCAGCCAAACAACCTCATCAGCTGCCCCCTTCCCAGCCCATTTTGTGGTGGAAAACAGGGAATTGCCAATCCTTGGGCAGCTTTTGGGTGCTCCTGCCATGTCCCTTTCTCTCCCTTGGACAGAGCATTAAACCTTCCCAGTGTACCAGGATCCCAGACCATCCCAAAGATCCCTTTTTTTCCCTCCTCTGCCCTGTTTCTGCAGGTTTTGCAGCCAAGCTGAGCTCTCCCTGAGGCACATGGATCTGTAAAGCCTCACACGTAATTCCATTGGCTCTGGTGATGCCGTGGGTGAGCAGCTCTGAACCCCACAGGGTTTATTCTCTTCTCCTTGTTCCCCCTTTCCAGGTCATGGGGAGTGTTGGGCCCCTCAAGTGCCTGTAACATCCCTGGTGGAAGGAACAGTCCTCCTTCCTTACTTTTTAAAAAAAATTCCCTTTATTTTACATAGATTTGGGGTCCCATGAGTCCATCACCTACAGCTTTGCTATAACCTCTCCTGACTCCATTCCCAGGGGATCCCCAGCCCATTTGAGATGGACATCATGGTCTCCTGGCTCATATCTGAGCTTTTTTCATCCTTTCTCCTTGTCCTGGATCCACCTCCTCACCTGCTCTGGAGTCCCTTCTTGTCCTGACACAATCCACCATTTTTCCCTCCATCCAACACTGGATGTTGCCCCACCTGCAAAGAAAAATTAAGCCTGGAGAGGAAAGGCCCCATCCAGGGGCTTATTTGGGCCACACATGAGAATTTTCCTGGTGGATTTGGCTGTGTTGGCACTCTCCTGAAGGAGAGTCTGGGGTGAGCAGAATTTTGGCCTTGGGATTGCTGGGATTTTTGCCTGGATGCAGGATGGGGAAACACTTCTAAATCCCAAGTTTTTTATATCTTGGCAGCCAACAGGTTGTAATATCACTTGGAAAATCCAGATATTCCCTGATCACCTGTAGACATGGTGAGATGGGGACTGGAGCATGGAAAAGTCGATGGAAATCTCAGATTTCTGGAGTTTTTGCATTGGTGGGGATTGCAAGTGTCCTGGGAAATGGCTTCCCTGTGGTTTTGGGTGCAGACAGCACTCATTTTGGCAGCCCTGGAGCTAATCTAAAGGAGGGTCCGGTGGCTCATGTGAAGTAGGAACAGGGATAAAATCCCCAAAATTGGATAATAACAGCAACAAAAGCCAAAGCAGGAGAACCAGGAGGCTCAGCACTCCCAGGGATTCACAGGTGTGGAGTAAAGACTCAACCGGAGCACCTCAGCAAGCTGGCAAAAAAAACCCTTCAAAATTATTCCCCTATAGATAAAAGCCTTGAAAAGGGAATATTTTTAATGTCCTGCCCCTGCTGGGGATGCAGCCACCTGTGGTTACGTGTGGGCTGCAGGGGAGCGGGCGGGAGGGACAGAGGGAGGGAGGGAGCTTGGCTTAAGTAACACTCCTGGTTTAGTCTGGATCAAGTTCCTTCGGCTCCACGGGTCTCAGGCACAGTCAGGAGGGAAAACTGCTCCGGAAAAGAGGAGGAAAACCTGCTCCTGGTGGGAAAACTGCTGGGAAAAACATCGAGGACACTTTGGGGGCTGTGACAGCATCTCCGAACCTGCTTTTAGGTAAGGGGTGATGGAGGGTGTAGGGGTGGCTGTGCTGTGCCAGGGGAGGTGGCACCATTCCCAACCTGCCATCGGGCAGTGGGATGGGGCCTGGGATACAGGGACAAGCCAGTGCCCCACCATGAAGCTGTCAGCACAGGTGACTCCTCACCTGGAGGAAAAACAATGCCCGTTCCCTTGGGCTCAGCCAGCGCCCAGACCCTGCCCACAGGTGGCTTTGCTCTGTGCATCATCCAAACGCTTTTCCAAGGAAGAGAGAGAGGAGATGGAAGGAGGATGTTGCATCCCCTCCTTTCTCGACCCACCCTGGGATGTTTTCCTGCACCCCTGGCTATTTGCTGCTGCTTCCAAACCGAGCAGGGAAGCGATGCCAAACCCCACGAAGCAGCGGAGGCTGGAGCGCGGCCCCGATTCCCATTGTCCGTGGCCCCATCTCCTCCTGGGCTCTGGGCCACGTGTGACACCTCCTCCTCCTCCTCCTCGGTGTCACTGGGTGCTGCTGGCTGTGCCAAGGGGCTGAGCCCCTGGCTTTGGGGGCTGAGCCACCGTCACCGAGCCCAGCAGTGGGATTTGCTGTGGAGGAGGCTGTGGAAGAGACTCCCCTTACCTCGGGATCAGCACAGAGAGAACAGAGTGGCAGCTTTCCCTCTGTTAAACTACTTTTTAAAAAATTTCATTATATATACATTACATTCATTAGGGTTTTGTGCATGATTTTGGAGCTATCCCAGAAGATCTTTTGGAGCTATCCCAGAGGCTTTTCTTTCCTGTGCCGCTGCAGGAGGGGAGAGCAGCGGAGCCGCCGCATCCCTGCGATCGCACCATGCCCCTCTCCCGCCACACCGGCCAAATCCCGGAGTCCACCTGGACCTTGAGCTTCAGGGAGATGACGGAGCCCTGGAAAGGCGCCGTGGGCTGCTTCGGCGTGGCCGTCTTCTTCGCCATGACCATCGGCATCATCTCGTGGCAGGCGCTGGAGCAGTCCCCGGAGGAGTGGGTGCTGCGGGGCCGGGATGCGGGGATGCTGTGGGAGCGCGGCCGCGGGGCGCTGCTGCTGCGGGCGCTGCCGGCCGGCCGGCCCGTGCTGGCCATCGCCGTGGGCAGCGTGCCGGCCACCGAGCCCCCGCCGCCCCGGGACCGCTGCTGGCACGACGGAGGCCAGTTCTGCTATTCCTGGGAGGAGGACGCCGAGCTCCGGCTCTCCCTGGAGCCGCCGGCGGCCCCCGGAACCGAGTGCTACGGCGTGCGCTGGACCCCGCTGCGCCCCGACGTGACCCTAAAGGTAACGGGGACCCCTCCGTCTGGCCCCGAGCCCTTTGGGATCCAAAAAGGGTCCGACCAGCATCCCCCAGCTCAGCTATGGGGTCGCACTGTGGCCGGGGCTCCCCGCCTTCGCAGCCGGAAGGTGCCGGGTGGGGAAAACCTTTTGGAAGCATCGTGCTCTGAAGCTGAGCCCCAAAATCCTGTGGCGGTGCCACGCTGGTGACCAGGGTGGGAGAGCTGTGTTTATATGGAGACGGAGTAAATACCCACTGGAGATGACAATGCTGGCGAGAGCCTCGGGAAGGTCTCTTCCAACACAGACACAATGGGCAGCTCCCGCGGGATGGGAATAATCCGTGTCCGCTGCTGCAAACATTTTTGGTACCATTCCCTGCTTTCTCCCTCAGTTAAATGAAAGCAGACTCCGGGAAGGAGCCTTAGGAGGGGAAGGAGACACGCTGTCAGAGCAGGGTGTCCAGTTGTGGGGAGCCCTCAGAACGGGGAGGGAAGCAGGATGGGATTCTCAGGGATGGAGGATTGTTCCCCTTTAGCCACAAACCACCTGTTGGCACCCTTGTGGGTGGATGGAAGGAGTTGCCCGAGCACAAACCCTCAGTCTCCTCCACTGATATCGGTGTGAGGCGTTTGAGAGGATGAGTGAGACAGAACAGGTTTTCCCCCACTTTTTTAAAAAAAAAAACCCAAACCATTGGAAAATATGATCCAGTGAAATCTGAGTTCAGAACAGACTGTTTTCCCTCTTTCCCAGCTGGTGTAATGAGTTCAGCTGACACCTGGTACAGCTATTCTGAGCCTCCAGGGTTTCCACTTTAATAATTTACATCTCCTCTCCCCACCCCTTGGAGAGACTTAACCTCTCTGCGCCCCCGAGCTCAGGACTCCAGGAGGCTCCGAAGCCTTGGGATTGGGAATAAATGTGGGGTGGGTTGAGTGGGGGCGGTCTCTGGGTCCCCTCTGCCACCCCAGGCCCCCTTCACGGCCCCAGATCTCTGGGCTTTTGGGGAAGCCCATCCTGCCTGGGAAGTCACGAGGATGCTAAGTCCTGCTGATCCCTCGATTTGGCAGAAAAGGGAAAGTTTGAGGAGCTTTGAAGTGAAAACTGATGATTTCTGCCAGGAGGCGGGTCAAGGATGGGGATGTCCCCCATCCCAGGGCCCTGTCAGGCCTATGAGAAGTGCCCAAATATCCAAACTGAGTCTCTTGAGGGAAATTCTTGTCATCAGCTCTTGGGAAAGAGGGAAGCTGTGCCTTGGGTGGGGGAATGTGTCACCCTCAGGACGCTGGTGCCATTGAGGTGAGGGCTCAAGATGGGGCAAAAAGCTCTCTGTGAGAGCTCAGGTGGAGACAGCTGCACTTGCAGATTCACTCCAGAAACTCTGGGGAAGGCAGCTGGAGAGCTTAATGTGGTTTTAAAGTAAAACAGAGGAAAGAAAAAAAAGAAAAACAGAGAAAAAAACACTGAACAAAAAATACCAAAAAAATAAAAAACTGGACCAAACAAAAAAAACCTGATCAAACCAAAAAACCTGACCAAAACAAAAGAACCCCAAACAAACTGACAAACCAAAATACTTACATTTTCCAGCTGGGTTTCTGAAAGTGCCCTCAGTGCATTTTAAAGCTGTTTCCTTGAATTTCCCCCTCCTCCACAGCCACTCACTCCTGCAGAGCCTCTTGACTCACACCTTTGCAGCATCTTTTTACCCGTGATTCAGAGGTGTTTGATAACTGCGGTGGGGTGCAGAAGTGTGATTGTCATGGCAGTTTGGTTTTATTCGTGCTCCTCCAGCAAAAACTGGCAGGCTTCATGGAAGCATGTCTTGCTTTTCCTTTGCTTTTTAAATGAAACCATAATTTTATGCTGTAAAAAGGGACACCTGCCACTAGCACAGTTTGCTCCAAGCCTGGCTTTCCTGCTCCCCCTGAGTATTCCCCGCTCTTTGATGATGCTTTCCTGGCTGCAGGATTGTTTTTCCATGGCCAATGTCTCCTGGTATGGAGGGCCGAGCATCCGTGCCCAGCGCTGGCCCCTCAACGGCGCCGAGAGCCCCGCGCAGCCCTTGGTGAGCGGCGACCTCAGCGCAAACCCCGACGGCTTCGGGCCCGTCCTGGAGAGGTACTTCCTGGGATCCACAGGTAAACACCTCCTTCCCTGGCCAGGGTCCAACAGCTTCAATCCCTGTGCTTCTCTCCTCCTCTCCTCACCTCTAAAGCAGCTGGTTTAAGGGCAGCGTAGATGTCTCCGGGAATAAAATATCCTGCAAATGTAGTAGCAGCAACAGGGAACGTGGAGTGGATCCCATGTTGCCTCATCCCTGTGGGAAAGCTGATACTGAAGCTGAGTGCCTGAGGATGGTGTGGCTCAAGTCACTCCTGGAACATCCCGTGCTCTTGTAGTGCCTGGTTTGTTTTTAAGCCCAGATCTGTGCCCATTGCTGCATCCCCAGCTCCATTCGAGGGGCTTCGTGGCTCCCTAATGTCGCTGTGGGATGCTGGATTCAGGCAGGAGTTCAGCTGCTAGTGTCATTTTTTGGGGTATATTTGGATTATTTTGCAGAACACCAAACTTCAGGTATGACCCCAAATTAGTCCAATTGACCTGCAGCTGCCCTGCACTGCTGAGGCCGCTGAATGCTGAGCAAAAAGGCCAGAAAAGGGAGAAACCCAGCCCTTGAAAGGCATTTTGGACTCCACAAGGGAATAGCAGGAGCAGGGTGGGGATGGTTGGCATGGCTGGATCTGTGGTAGGATCAGCCCAGATCAACCTTAGCACCAGTCAGGCTCTGCCCTGCTCATCCCTGCGGCTCCCAGGACCCAGAGCAGCCATGTGCTTGCCAAGACACCGTTTCCCCACTTTTCCCCCAAAAGGAGTGACGGTGACAGTGGCTCCCGACGTATCCCTGCTCCTGTCTCTGGAGAGCCACCGGCAGTTCTGCCTGGAGACGCCGGCAGGACGAGCGGATCCCCTGCACTACCAGCTCTGTGTGAGTGCCGACGTGGCGGCCGCCCGCCGGCACAGGGNGGCCGCCCGCCGGCACAGGGCCGGCGTTCCGGCGGGAGCAGCTCGGACACTGCCGGACACGGCGCTCTTGGGGTGAGCGCTCCTTGCCCCGACGGTGGGAACCCTTCCGAACGTCCTGCTCGCTCTCCCAAGCACCTCATGAGGGATTTCCCACCCTGCAGGTCTCCGATCTGGCGCTACCACGGTCCCGAGGGTTCTGCTGCCAAAATCAAGCGAGGCCTGAGGTCGCTGGTGAGGAGGTTGAAGCGGCATCGCCTTCAGGAGGGCGTCGTGGCCCTGGGGGAGCGCGGCACCGCCGTCCTCGCTGCCGCGGTACGGCCGTCCTGCCACCCTCCAGGCACGTGGGGAGCGTGGTGCTCCTCTCCCACAAACCCCTTATTCCTGCCCTTCCCGCCCGCAGGACCTCGTGCCCTCGGAGCGCAGGAAGAGGCAGGCCCCGGCGCTGGTGGAACCTCTGGAGCTCTCCATCACGCTGTCCCCGTACGCTGGCGTCACCTCCCCGCTCTTCCTGGGCTCCCTGCGCGGCGGTGAGGCCGCGGGATACTGGCTCAGCCGCCAGCCCCGACCCGGGGCCAGCTCGGTACAGGACCCCCTCAGCCCCCAAACCAAAATTAACGCTGAATAAACCCCCTCAGGTTTATTTTATCAAGGGACACAGCCCAATCCCACTGTGCTGAGATGCAGCAGTGCTGGGGGAAGCAGCATCCCTCCTTGTTCCTATGGAAGCAATTTTAAAATTTCCACTTCCAGTGTTCAGAAGATTCCCCCGCTCCACTTTGTGTGGTCATTTCAATGATCCCTTTGCCACCAGCTCAGGGATTTTTGGGGGGTTGAGGGAGAGTTTACACCTTGATGCACTGCACCATGACAGTGCATGTGGGATGGGGGCAGCATGGCATCCCCCAGCCTTGCACCCCGGAATCAGCAGGACGTTCTATGGATCTGACAGGGATTTCCATCCTTCTCCTCTGCAGATCCCGCTGCTGACCACCTGGAAGGGGCAGCTCTGCGCCCGCCTGAACGTCACCAGCGAGGCAGCGCTGGGCTGGTACCTGGCTCGTGCCCGGCGCCTACGGCAGGCGCTGGGGGCCACCTACGTGGCCTTTGAGGGAGTGGAGGGCAATTCCTTCCTGGAGCAGGATGTCCCTGCTCCTGCTGAGCTGGAGGGTGATGGATACACCGAGGCGCTGGCGGCGGCGCTGGCGACGCTGGGCAATGGCACCATCATCAGCGCCGGGAGCAGGTGGGCTCCAGGGAGAGACCCTGCCGGAGCTGACGGGCACAAGAGCTCGCTGGGGGATGGTGGACCTGGTGCTTGGAATTCCTTCTTGATGTTTCTTGGCACCCAGGGAAGTGAAGTGGTGAGGAAGTGGGCTAGGGCAGCGTGTTGGAGTCAATGATCCTTGTGGGATCTGAGGATAGTGAGGCCCTGGCACAGGGTGCC
>VYZP01026435.1:0-14141 GCA_013400635.1 Hypocryptadius cinnamomeus
GCCACAGCTGCTCTGGGCACCCTGTGCCATGACTGGAGCTGTCAGAGCTCAGCTCCCCTCACCTGGCATAAAAAACCCCAGTGACACCAGGGTGGAGCCACTGGAACACCAAGGGAACACCACAAGGAGCCTCTGGCACTGGCTGTGTGCCAGGCTGAGCCTCCCACACAGGGCTCTTCAATTCAATTTGCTTTCCTTCATTAACCACAATGGATTCACATCCAAACCAGAACTGAAAACAATCAATTATCTCTCTATTTAACCTCATTGCCATGTTATCATTCCCTCTGCCCCATGTCTGGCTCCCCTCTGATATCCAAATTCTTGCAGAGCTGACAGAAATTTGGCATGCTCTTCACACTGCAGGACAAACTTCCAAGGTAAAGGAAGGATAACATCCCAGTTTCTTCTGCAAGAGTGACTTCAGCACTAACTACTGCAGAAACATGAACAGAAAACTCCAGACTGGTAAGTGCAGCTGGTCCCTCTGCACCCTGCACTCCAGTGCATGCACTGAGCTCTGTGTCCTGCTGGAAGGAACCACACTCCCCTGATGGGAATGCTGCTGGACAAGCAGGCACTTGATTTTCAAGGCTGCTGGCAGAAGAACCTCATGGGAAAAGAGCACCCAAGAAGTTTTATCCACCAGCAGATGCTGTTGGCTCCAGGTGCTGGTGCAGCACTGAAAGCCACAGAACAAAGATCTCAGTGTGGGATAATTAATTTTTTGTGCTACTTTGGCCTCTGAGAGCACATCAGATGAGGCAGAGCTGGTCTGAAACCGAATGGAAGGTGCTACAGCTGCTCTGCCATTGCTGAGCTTTGACACAAAACCCAGTAAATCCCAGTCCAGCAGCCACCTGGACCCTTGGTCATGGTGCACAGTCCACGGTGCCTCAGCTCTGACCAGCTTCTCACCCTCATCATCACAGGCACCTCCTGAGAGCCTCCTCCCAAAGGAGCCAGCCATCCCAGGGCAGCCACAGGAGACTCCCCAGGGCCAGGGGACCTCCAGGGCTGTCCCCAGCAGCCACACAGCTCCAGCTGGAGAGGGGGATGCTCATCCTGCATCCAGCTGGGTGGTTTATTGTACACCAGCAGCTCTTTTCTGTAATGGAATGGGTGGGTGTATCATTACGATTAGGCACAGTCCTTACATCCAGCCCTTAATTAGATTTGTCTAATTAGAAATTCACTGAGCTATTTCACACGGTGGAAAAAGCCCTGCCTGGGTGGGGTTACATGAGACAGCCACAGATTCCTCTGGAGCTTCCAGAGCTGACTGATAACCTGGAACAAATGACATCTCCAGTTCTGGGACCTCCACAAGGTGTGCATAATGCTCAACATCAGGCTGATTTTGCATGGCTGAAAGGCAGAAATCAGGCAAAACCACATGGAAAACACCATGGCAGTTCCCACCAGGATTTCCTTCTCCTGCAGAGATATTCAAGCAGCACAATCAGGAGGCTGATGCTGCAGCCCCTGTGCTGCACTGGAGCCCCAGACACACAGCTGGGACCAGGAGATGGGATGTCCCCATGCCACCACTGTGGCTTGGACACAGCAATGAGCTATTCATGTACAGAACACAGAGAAAGTCACTGGGGGAAATCCCAATGGATCAGAAGGCTTTTGCAGCAGGCCAGGCAGGCAGATGGGAGAGCTGACCACAGCACTCAGATCCAGCCCACTGCTGCACCAGCTGGGGAGCACCAGGATCAAGCAAGTTGGTTGCCCTTTTTGGGTTGTTTATCCTAGAAAATTCACCAGCTGAGAGGTGATCCAGGCTGCTTCCCACAGGCGCAAGAGTCAGGTCAGACAGAAAGAAAATCACCTGGGCTAAAAGAGAAACTGCTACACAGAGAAATCAGGGAATGGTTTGGAGTGGAAGGGAATTTAAAGACCATGGAATTCCAGCTTCCCTGCCTGGGCAGGGATTGCACCCACCAGAGCAGGTTGCTTTGAGCCCCATCCAACCTGGCCTGACCAGGTTGCAACCAGATGCTTTTACACTCCAGCTGGGGGGGGGACACTGAACTCAAAGTCATTTTAATTCACCCCAGGGCAGAAAAGCATCTTGTGGCACGGTCAGGAGCTGATCTGGACTCACCCTGTGGCCCTGCAGCTCTGAAAAGCTCCCTGGGCATTTCCTCCTGTTGGCACAGCTCTGCACCAGGCACCTGTGATGGGCTGAGAGCTCTCTGCACCCCACAGGAGAACAGCAACAGCACTAAACATTCAGGGAAGCAGCAAGAAAATGCTCTCCTGAGAGACCTGAGCCTGATTTTTTTTTCCATTAGACTATTTTTACAGATGGGGAAATGAAGCAAGAAGGCAGAAATGGCCCCCAGCCACAGAGTTATTTACTGGTTAGTGAGCAGCCAGCTCTGCTATCAGATGTACACAGGGCTGCACTGCTACCCTGAGCAGCATCTGCACCCCAAGGAACTCCTCCCAGCCAGGCAGGGCTGTGCTCAGGGATGACCAAAGACATGCTCCACACCTTCCCCTGGCTGGGTCAGGGGTGGCCAAAGGGCCACCAAAGAGCCTCTGAGAAGGCAACACCTGCAACACCCCCACTGGCTCTGTGACACCACCATTGGCTCCCATCCAGCTGGGAAAAGTCACGGCAGGATTTGAAAAAAGCTGGAAGAGAAAGAAAACAGCAGGTCTAAAAGTGGAGCTACCAATGCTCCAAAAATTGTGGCTTCTCCTGGACATTTTTTTTTTTTCTCCCATGAAACTGCATTTTCCATGAAACTGCATAATCTGGCAGGTGGGAAAAGGGGGAAGCAGTTACACAAACAAGGAACTCGTGAGGATAAGAGCATTTGATTAAGGGGCACTTTAAAGGACGTTCTTTACAAACATTTGAAGGACTCTAATACATGTTTGCAGTCATGTTTGGAGCTAATTTAAACAAAATGTTTAATTGCACAACCAGGTAGGAGTCAGATTATATAGTAAAGGCTGGGTTTTTATCTCTTCCACAGCTTTCCCTTAGGTTTGTGGTCCCTGTTACTCAAGTTTCCCCCAGTCCTGTTTGTGGGAATAACACTTTTCCTGCTCCCCTTCCAGCTGTCAGGCTCCCAGTGCTCAGTGACTGCAATCACAGCCCTGAGTGACTCTCAGGGACCCTCCAGCTTCTCAGGCCAATCACAAACAAACGGCAAAGCTGGAATTTCAAACATTGCTTGAAGCTGAACAGCTCTGAGAGCCCTTCACCAAAACCACTTGATGAACAAGCTTGGGAGAAACCTCCTGTCTGGAGCAGGGCCTGGTGCAGAGGAGCCTGTGTCCAACAAGAACCTCTGAGATCCCAGAGAGCTGCTCCCAGTGCATCATCCCAGCATGGCTTGGGTTGGAAGGGACCTTAAAACATCCAGTGCCACCCCCTGCCATGGCAGGGACACCCTCCACTATCCCAGGCTGCCCCAAGCCCTGTCCAGCCTGGCCTTGGGCACTGCCAGGGATCCAGGGGCAGCCACAGCTGCTCTGGGCACCCTGTGCCAGGGCCTGCCCACCCTCACAGGGAACAATTCCATCCCAATATCCCATCCATCCCTGCCCTCTGGCAGTGGAAGCCATTCCCTGTGTCCTGTCCCTCTATGCCTTGTCCCCAGTCCCTCTCCAGCTCTCCTGGAGCCCCTTCATGCACAGGAAGTTTCTGAGGATGATGGTCCTGTAATGCTCCAAGAATAGGGGTAGAGCAGATGGACTTAGGGCAGAAGTTCATCTTCACTTCACTTACAAGCAGAAATCCTCCAGTTTTAATCCAAAACTACTCACTAAACCAGAATAGCAGGTGTGCTAGCTGTAACATCTACTGTGGCAGCTCCCCACCAGCTTGTGCAACTCAAATCTTGCACAAAAATCCCAGGAGCTGCTCACCCAGCCCCTCAGCTCTGTGGCAGATCATGCAGATGGTTGGGATTCAGGGATGGGATGCGAATCCTCGCTCACACAGTGGCTCCAAACCCACCTCTGCACCTGCATGCCAACACAGTTCTGACCTCTGCAAAGGAACAGCTCTGCTATGAACCCACTTCTCACCCCACTGTCCCCAGCACAGGGGGACCTGACAGGTCAGCCAGGGTCAGCAAAGCCACGAGGCAGCTGGAGCTGTCCCCTGCTGGCTCAGCAGCTCTGCAGGGCCCTCCTGGCTCACTTTACTGCTGGACACACGTGGCTGCTGCTGGCCCAGACAGATGGAGGCAGGTGGGTACATGGGGGGGATGGCCTGAGCACACCCCCAAAGGTTTTGGAGAGGGTTCCCCCTAGGCAGCACCCCAACATGGGCTTCTCCCCTGCTCCAAGTACCCCCCACCACTGTGAAAGCTCTAACTCAGCTCCTGAGCTCCTTCCTTTGCCAAAGCAGCTTGGACCAGCCCCAGCACCCTCTCCTTGCTCTGCCCACACCCCAGTTCCCCCCAAATTCCACCTTCTGGGCACTCCTGCTTTGCAGACTCTCCTCAGCACAGAGCAGGGGATCTCTGCTCAGTGTGGTCCTTCCCACAGGGCTGTGTAACCCATGCATGGATGAGAGCCTCGATCCTGGAAACAGGATCTGGGAGTGGGAAGGGAGAGCCCAGTCCCCCCTGCTGCCACCTCTGCAGTGATACTCCTCTGTGCCCCTGCAGAGGTGGAGCTGCTGTGGATTACCAGGAACCTGCAGGGCTCTGCTCCTGCATCCAGCAGATATGGAACCCTGATCCAAGAGGGTCCTGACACAAATCCCTCCTGCTCCCCACACCCCCCAAGAATGATTGTCCATCACTGCTTGGTCTCCTGGCAGTGAAAGGGAGGCTAAGCCTGTGTCAGTGTGGAGGGAGGGAAGAGCCACAGAGAGATGGAAGTGGGTGTAACATGGTGTTAATTACAGGAGAAAGGTAACTGCCTTCAATTACAGGGCAGAGGTGCCTTACAGGGCTGCAGCCGTGTCTGGCTCTGGTCATGGACACTGCCAGCTGAACTCCCCTCTGGAATTACCCTGACAGTGAAAGTGAAACACCTGTGCCCCTCACATACAGCCACAGCTGCTCCTGGGCAGGGCTGTCCCAAAAGGGAACACCTGGGGAACACCAGCAGGGAACACCTGCCACACCTCCTCCAAGGACTGTGCCTCCCAGAGCAGCAGCGATGCCTTCACCTCCCCACACAGCAGCAGGGTTTGTGGTACCTCCACAAAGGGCTCAGCACATCCTGACCCCCTGACCAGTCCCCAGCCACCATCTTCATGAGCAGCTCAGTGCCAAGGTGCCCAAGGGGATACAAGAACTTCCCTGTCCTGGCTTGTAAGGTCTGTGTGTGCTCTATCCCCATCTGTCAGAGCTGGGGCAGTTCTCTGCTGTTCATGGGGCAGTTTTCTTTATCTCTCCCACAGCCAATCCTCCCTCCAGGAGATCTCTGCTGTTCATGGCCACTGAGTGTCCCTGCATGGCTGAGAAAATTCCATCATCCCATGGGGAGATGCTCCGCCCAGGGCAGGAGCCAAGCATTCCTACCTGGATACAATCTGCCCCTGGAACACCCCAGCAGCCTTTGCCCACTGCATTCCCAGAGGAGCAGCTTTCTTCTGCCCTGCATTCCCAGAGGGAGAGCAGGCCCATCTCCAGCAGCCCTGGAGCTTCAGAGGAAAACTCCACCCTTGTCCAGGATCCCTGCTCCAGCAGAACCACAGCTGGCACTGCAGGAGGGCTGAGCCCCCATGGAATGGGACTGTGCCACCACCCTGACCCACAGGGGGTCAGNAGCTCAGAGCCCCTTCCAGGGACTGAAGGGGCTCCAGGAGAGCAGGACTTTGGACAAGGGATGGAGGGACAGGACACAGGGAGTGGCTCCCACTGCCACAGGGCAGGGATGGATGGGATATTGGGAAGGGATTGTTCCCTGTGAGGGGGGGCAGGCCCTGGCACAGGGTGCCCAGAGCAGCTGGGGCTGCCCCTGGATCCCTGGCAGTGCCCAAGGCCAGGCTGGAAAGGGTTGGGAGCAGCCTGGGACAGTGGAAGGTGTCCCTGCCATGACAGGGGGTGGCACTGGATGAGTTTTGAGGTCCCTCCCAACTCAAACCAGTCTGTGACTCTCTGATCCCCCCCTGGTGTAGGGCCTGGCTTTTCAAAACCACCTGGGGAATGTTGGTGATCCAGCACCTCTGGAATTCATTAGGATTGCAAATGGGACACAAGTCAGGAAGACACTTGGGCTCCACTCCAAGTCTGCCTGTTCAACATTTAAATGTTAACACTGAAACCATGCTAAATATGGTTTACTAAGTACAGTCTTACCCCCATTATTGCACCTCTCACTTCCAGGGAACCCAAACCACTTTTCCAGCTGTCCTGGCTCTACCTGCAGAGCCACATCTGCACTGAGAATGTCACATCCCACACAACAACCTCCCCAGAATCCCAGAGGAGGTGCCACCAGGACAGCATCCGTCACCCACATGGTGTCCTGCTGTCTCTGCTCTCAAAAAAAGCCATCATCATCTTGCCACAGAACAAGTTTCCATGAGATATTTTATGCCCAGCCAAGCTGTGCCATGGGGAACAAAGTCCCTTCCACAGAAACCCAACCCTGCAGTTCAAGCCTGGCTTCCTTCCTGGGATGTATGGGCAAGGAGGAGTAACAGCCACGGACATACAGCTATCCCTTACTCTTACAAACCCCAAACAAAATGAAATCCAAACCCTACAGTGCTTTTATGAGTGGGTATATTTCATTCAGTTTAAAGAGGAAGCACTGGGACAATAAAAATACTAAAATCCACACAACTGCTCCCCTCTTTTCTCATTTAGATTCCATGTTCCTGGCCACATTTAAGTCATAGGATTCCAAATGTGGTTTGGCACCAGTATCCAGAGCCTTGCATGTGGACCTGGAAGATTTTTCTCTCTCATTCTACAAAATAAACTTTTAGTTTTTATAAACTGTGGCACCAGTTTAAAACTGGACAAAAATCAAAACGCATCAACCCTTCTCCCATGCTGGGCTGCTCCATAAATTAACCAGCTCAGAGAGCAGGGACAATGAATTGGTGGCACTGCTGTGCCTGGAAAAGCAGCCAGAGAGTCCTGGAGTGCAGAGCTCACAGGAGCAGGAAAGAGCAGACAGAGGCTTCACATCTCCTCTGCCTGCTGCACCACATCTCCTCTCCTCCTAGAGAGGTTCACAGAGACCCCCCAGCTTCCCAACACCTGGAAATTTCCCTTCTTTCTTCCCATTTGTAGGAATGGCGGCTTCCACCTCACTTCTCTGATAGGAAAAATGCTGCTCAATTTGCCCTAAGCCCTAAAGATCATCCCTTATTCCACTTCCTTCTCACCCAGACTGTGGCTATAATGTCTCCTCAAGACCTGCAGCAGAGCAGAGGATTCCTGGGGATTTTTTCCCAGTACAGCTCAAACTCCCTGTGACCCTGGCCTGTCTCACCAGAGATGCAGGGAGGCTGCAGCGGTGCCCACTGCATCTGTGCCCTCCTCACTCCAGCTGAGCAGGCTCCAATGGGCATTTCTCCACCAGGGAGAAAGGGGATCAAGCTGTGCAGATGAGCAATTCCCTCCCACCAGGAGCCTGCAGGTCCCCTAGGACACTGGGAGAAGGTTCCAGTAGGGCTCAGGCTGATCACTGCCAGGTACCAAGGCAATGCTGGACCATGTTGGGACTGGTACCAGCGAGTCAGAGAACCTGGGATGGGCAGTGCCACCTCCCTGGCTGCAGATGGAGGTGCCCACTGTGAAACAAGGACAGAAACAGATCTGGTGGGCAGAGGAGCCTGGCAGGGGGAAAGGAGGGAGTTGAGCATGCAGGGGCAGCAGGAGCAGAGCACAGAGGCACTGCCTCACTGCAGCATCACGTGCAGCATCCCACAGAGCCACTGCTGCTCTAAGCAGACTATAAAGCAAAACCTTCCCAAGAACTCAGGGCTGTGCTAGAGGTTTGGTCCCACTGATCCAGAGTGGTCCAAGAGGGCAGCTCTGTGGGCAGAGGGGAAGTGAGAGAGACTTTCTCTTCCTCCTTCTTCACCATTCTCCAAAGGGGAGGGGAGGGGCAGGCACCAATTTCTTCTCTGTGACAGGGACAGGACCCAGGGAATGCCTGGAGCTGTGTCAGTGGGGTTTAGGTTGGGTGTCAGGGCAAGGTTCTTCCCCAGAGGGTGCTGGCACTGCCCAGTCTCCCCAGGGAATGGGCACGGCCCCGAGGCTGCCAGAGCTCCAGGAGCGTTGGGACAGCGCTGCCAGGGATGCCCAGGGTGGGGTTGTTGGGGGGTCTGTGCAGGGCTGGGGCTGGACTGGGTGATCCTGGGGGTCCCTCCCAGCTCAGGATGCTCCATAATTCTGTGAGTAACACAGCACAGGCTGAGATCCCAGCTCCCACATCCACAGACTCCTTCCTCTCCCAGCTCAGTGCTGGTGCCAAGCAGAGCATCCCTGTGAGATGCTGGAGCTGCTGCCCTTACCTACCCCAAATTCCACAAGCTCAGGTGCCTCCCCCCCAGCCAGCCAGGATCCAGCTCCTAAACCTACAATCTCCCAATTCTCTTAATCTTTGAACAGTTTAAAAGCAGTTCAGCATGTCAGATCCCCTGAATGCGCCTTATCAGGGGCTCAGAGCAAGGCAAGAGTGGGACACAGGCACACACAGCAGGAGCTTCACCCCTCCCTCCCCAGGATGCTGGCATGGGGCATCACCTGGGATCTCTCCCAAAACACATTGACCTCTCATTTTACCACATGGTGAAGGAATGCAATTCAAACCTTGCCTCCAGCAGCACAAGATCTTGTTTCAATCCACCCCTGCACACAAAGCAGGCAAGAAACAAAGCCTGTAGCTCCAGCAGTGAAGGACAAATTCCTAGCAGCTGATTCCATGTGCTGGGGCAGCACTGGAGGGAAGGGCTTGGAGCCACGTGCCCAACAGGGCTAGAAGGAAGCCCTGGAAGGAACCTGTGTGCACATGGCTCAGGTGAGGTTCAGCTGCAGCTCCTGGGATACTGCAGCTGTGGTGCCTCCAAGCATGAAATTCCATGAGGAGTCTGGGGATTCCACCTACAAGGACTGCTCCTTGCAAATGTGAATCCCTCTGCAGAATCAGAACCTCAGAGCAGCGATGGCTTTTCACAGGTGAAAAATCTGCAAGAGCTCAAGTCAGTGTTTGGGGCAGCCTTGTGCTTATCCCACTGCCAAGCTGGGGAGGGTCCAGACCCAGTTAATGGCTGCTGAGAGCGCCAGGATCCCAACTCCTGAACAAGCAGCCTCCCAAAATTTTCACTGCAGGTATCACCACCACTTTGCCTTTGATGAAAGAGCAGGTTTGATGGAGTCACTCCTCAGCCACAGCCAGCTCTGGGTACAAAGCCATCACTCATTCTGGTCCCAAAGTCCTTGCCCAGCATCCAGCTGCTTTTACAAAACCCAGAGCTGGGCTGTGCCCTGGAGAGCAGCAAAGCCCAGCCCTCAAAACACACCAAATTAATTGGGGTCTTGAATTAGTGAGGTCAGAGCCAATTAGCTCAATTTGACCCAGCTGCTTTAAGCAACATTTTTCTAGTATATTGGAGCTTGTTATCACACAGATTCATCTTGGTGCCAGGTGAAAAATGAGCTTTGAGAGCAGGTGTGACCCTTTGGGATGCATTTCCATCCTTTCTGGGGGTGACAACAGGAGAGAGCAGCCTGGTGCTGCAGCCCAGCACTGAGAGCTGCTCTGGCCAGGAACAGCCTCCGTGTGTCCATTCCTAGTTGAGGAAAAAAAAATGTCCAGACACCCCTTTCCCCCTGCCAACCCACCTGCTCCACATGGAACCTGCCCAGGACACAAAGTTCAGTAACGTTGTGTTATTAGTAACTTATTAAACTTAATGTTTAATAACTTTGTGCCCAAGCAGGGGCAGCCATGGAGCCACCACTGCCCAGGTAGCACATGAACTCCAGCAGTGGGCCTGCAGTTGACCAAAATTCCTGTTCTGGACACATTTAATCTGCAGAGAGAAAGGCCAGGCTGGATGGGGCTTGGAACAAGCTGGGATAGTGGAAGGTGTCCCTGCCATGGCAGGAGTGGCACTGCAGGGGCTTTAAGTCCCTTCCAACTTAGTCTGGGATTCTGTGAAAGAAATAATCCTGCTCTGTCCCTTTTCACTTTAAGAATGAAAAATGCAGATCAGAGAAAGGCCAAGCCACAGGACCCAGAGGAGCAGCAAACTCAGCACACGGGGTTTTACAAAAATGAAAGAAACCTCAACAAAACTTTCCCTTTTCCTGAGATAAAATGTACAGTTTGAGGGGCTCTTTTCTAATGAGAAACGTGAAAGAAAAAAAAAAAGAAACCACAACAGTTTGATTTTTTTTTTGAATCAGTATTTCAAAGCAACAAAATAAGCAGCAAAATAACCCCATTTTATGTGTCACTTTATTGACATCCCCAGCTATGTGAATGGCACTGCAAACCCCTCAGTGAAGTGGAAACCACCAAATTCTCCAAATTTGTTTTTATTCTGTGAGCACTACTTTGATTCTGTCAGATGTTCTTGTCAAGATGTCACACACTGAAGCATTTAGAATTTCTTACAGACAAATCCCCAGTTCAGAAGCTCTCCACAGGCAGCAGTGGGGGCTGCTCATCACACTTGGCACAGCAGCAGCTCGGGGCACTGCTCTGTGGGAGAGGCCTTCAAAAAGGCAAAAGGTGACTTAAAAGGCTCCCTCTACATCAGAGGCCACTCAGCCCCAAATTCCTCACTGCAGGTCCAGCCAGTTTGGGCTGATCATGACTGGGACACCCCAAGCAGCATCACAGCAAGGAGGTGTCACAGCCAAAGGATCACTGAGTGATTCAGACTGGAAAACCCCTCCAAGCTTATCAGGTTCAACCACTCTCCAGCACTGCCAAGGCCACACTAACCCGTGTCCCCAAGTGCCACATCCACATGGATTTTAAATCCCCCCAAGGATGGTGACCCCACCACTGCAGCTGTTCCAGTGCTTGACAAGCTGCTCAGATAAGAAATTTTCCCTCATATGTAACCTAAATTTTCCCTGGTACAGCCTGAGGGTGTCTCCTCTTGTCCTGCCACTCAGCCCCTGGGAGCAGAGCCTGACCCCAGCCTGGCTGCACCCTTAGGGAGCTGTGGGGAGCCACAGAGCCCCACGAGGTGTCACATCCCTTCCTGGGGCACCTGACAGCAGTGAGAACCCCTAATCCCAGGGCTCGGGGCTTGAGATCCCCTCTTAGGGCTTTCCACATCCCCTCTTTTCCACAAGTTCCACCATGGAAACTTCTTGTGTCCCCCCTCAGCAGCAGTGGGGAAACCCCAGCTCGTCACACCAACAGCAGCCACCCCATGAAAAATCACTGGGCTCAGCCCTTTGTGTGCTCACAGCAGTGAGGAGAGAGCTCTGGCAGTGCCCAGGCCAGGCTGGACAGGGCTTGGACAGCCTGGGCTACTGGGAGGTGTCCCTGCCCATGGCAGGGGTGGAATGGGATGAGCTCTAAGTTCCCTCCAACCCAAACCAGCCCAAGGTACAACTGCAGGGCTAAGGTGGCTTTTTTTGCCCCCCTCACTAAATATAGAGATAAGACAGATCACAATAAATGCACTCATTGAATAAGCACTCACTCCTGAGAAGTGTTATGGAATCAGCCATGAACCCTTCCTGCCTACCTTTGATTGAAATAATGGATTTTTAAAATTCATCTCTCCCTAACATCCCCTTATTATCATAACGAAGCCTAATGAATGCAATTAAAGCTAGAAGGCTCTCAATTTCTTTCCTTTCTGAACAGGTTCTGTTTATTGGGGGTTTTTTTGAAGCCCTGGAACAGAGGAGCAGCTGAAGTCACAACTCACACAAACAGAATTAGGAACAAAACCCCAGCCTGAGTAGCTGTTCCTCCAGGATTCCCAAACACACAGCCTCAGAGATTAGGGAAATGGAGGGGGTTTGTGCACAAAGCAACAAAAATAAAAGTTAAATGCTGTGTTGGGCCAAGAAGAAAGCAAATTCACCAAGGAATAGCTCTTTCTGCCTCTATTAGTTTCAGCAGGCTGTGGTGCTTCCCACAAGCCACTAATGCAGCCTAATTGGGAGGGGAGGGATGGAGCTCAGCAGCTGCTTAGCAAACTTTATCATTATTTTTCATGAGGTCCCAATTTTCCCTGCTGCCTTGGATTTGCTTTGCCTCTGCATACATATTTTGCTGTCCTGAGCTTCATTTTCTTTCCTCTCTTCCTCCTCCTCCTCATCTCTCTCTGTTTTCTCACAACCCCCAGGGCTGGCTACTGAGAAAGAGCCTTCACAAGCCCCTCAGAGCCTGCAGGACAGCACATTCCTGCATCCCCATGGGCAGCAGGAGGCTGGCCCAGGGCAGGGTGAGATGGGATATCAGCAGGGAATTCTGCCCTGGCAGGCCCTGGCACAGGGTGCCCAGAGCAGCTGGGGCTGTCCCTGGATCCCTGAAGTGTCCAAGGCCAGGTTGGACAGGGCTGGGAGCAGCCTGGGACAGTGGAAGGTGTCCCTGCCATGGCAGGGGTGGCACTGGGTGGGCTTTAGGGTCCCTTCCAAGCCAAACCATTCCAGGATTCTGTGATCATCAGGACCAAGGCCCTGCCTTTACCAGCTACAGCCAAGGCTGTGGAGGCTCTGTGGAGAACAGGACGAACGCAAAGCAGCTCACAGGCTGGAACACCAGGTTGGGATCCTGTGGTGGAACAGCCTCAAGACTTATTTTTCCCTACAGCCTATGAAACAGATGGGCAAAGATTCTAAGGATACTCTCCCAGCAAGGATCAGAGAATCCTGGAATATTCTGAGCTGGGAGGGACCCCCAGGATCTCCGGCCCAGCCCCAGCCCTGCACAGACCCCCAACAACCCCACCCTGGGCATCCCTGGCAGCGCTGTCCCAACGCTCCTGGAGCTCTGGCAGCCTCGGGGCCGTGCCCATTCCCTGGGGAGCCTGGGCAGTGCCAGCACCCTCTGGGGAAGAACCTTGCCCTGATACCCACCCTAAACCCCACTGGCACAGCTAAAGGATGCAGGGACCCAAGGCCCAGCTCCCACCCCAAGAAGCTGCTATTGATGACGTCCTAGTGAAGCTCCAAGAGGTCCCAGGCTCCATCCAGGTCCCTCCCTGGGTTGGTTCCAGCCTCCCCAGGCCTGAGGACACAGCTCAGGAATTACACACTTCATCTTCTGTCATTTGCTCCCCCGGAGGAAGCAAGGCTCCAAATTGAATTATCACAAAGAAATCAATTCCAGATCAAACCTCTGTGAAATTATAATTGCTTTAATGATCTGCAGGCTGGAATAGACAGGGCCCAGGGAAAGCATCATCCACTTTCCCTCTTCAGTTCATAAGGCTCCTGTAGGAATCAGCCTTTGTTCACAGGGAGCATTAGTGTTTTCTAATTATGTATTAATTTAATCTACTATTAATTTTCAATTATTGTTATTACACAGGAACTTCCCTTTTCCCAAATGTGACTGCTATGTAAGATGCTGAATTCCAAGCAGCTCTGGGGTGAGCTGACAGGCAGCTGCTTAGCCTTTAAAAAGGGGAAAAAAACCCTTCAACAACCAATTTTGATGAAGACATTCCAACCAAACAAAATTATATTAAAAAAAAAAGACACACAAACCTTTCTGACTCATCTGAAAATGAGCAGCATTTTACCAGCAGCCTGTTTAGCCTAAAGGCTTAAATCACTTAGGTATGGCGTGTCTGTGGAGATTTTCATTAGAATTGACATTTTGACAACTGCAAAAAAACTCTACAACAACCCTGCTCACAACATGACGGGCAGTTTAAAAATAATTATCAACCAGAGGACAAAGGCAGCCAGGGGAATGAAGTTTCACTGAAGTCTCTTCTTCCTAAAGATGGCATTTAGAAAATAATCAACCCTCCTTCCTTAATTAATTGAAGATGCAAAAATAGCTCTGGATCTTCAGCATTACACATGAGCAGGAGCAGAAGGGACAGGGCTGTGAGCAGAGCTGCCCTGGGTGGGCAGGAGGAGTGTCTGAGTGAGGGGGGATTTAATTCTTGGATTTCACATTCCAGAGACTCTGCTGGTCACAGAGCTGCTGGCTCTGGGGGTGGGCCCTCTTCACTATGAGAAACATCCAAAAGATGCCTAGGG
>VYZP01026437.1:0-11058 GCA_013400635.1 Hypocryptadius cinnamomeus
GCGCCCCCACGTGTCTCCCGCCGCCGCCTCCTCTCGCGAGAGCGCCCGCCCCGCGCCCGCCTCCGCCGCGCTCTCGCGAGAGCCGCGCCGCCATCTCAGCGCCCCGCGGCGGCGGTCACCGAGCGGGACGAGCTCGGCTCCTCAGGGCCCCGCCGCTCCTCACAGCCGCTCCCTGCCCTGCCATGCTGTCCCGCCTCGTCCTGCGCGCCGGTGAGCCCGGGCAGTGGGGAGCGGGTGGCGGGCGGGGGGTGCTGGCCGAGCTCTGCCCTGACGCGCTCTCTGCCCTCTTGTCCCCTCAGCCCCCGCCGCGCTGAGGGCGCTGCCGCCGCCCGTCGCCGTGGGGTGAGTACCGGGGAGCCCCTGGGATGCCGGCCGGGGTTTGTGCTTAAACAGCGTTACTCTGGGGTTTTGTCTCGCGTTTTCCTCGTTCGTGTCGCGGGAGCACGCAGCGGGGACGGTGGGAAGGAGCTTGTGGAGGTTATCTAGTCCCACCCACTTCCTGAGAGGAGGAGTGTCCGCTAAATGCCACCTTCTTCGAATCACCGACGAGTTTGGGGCGGAAAGGTCCTTAAAGCTCATCTGGTTCCACCGCCTGCCGTGGACAAGGGCACCTTCCACTAGAGCAGGGCCAGCCTGGCCTTGGACACTGCCAGGGATGGGGCACCCTGTGCCCGGGCCTCACCAGTTACTACTTATTTAACTGGAAATGTGCTTGAGCCTCATCTGAGGGTGGTTCGGGGGACTGTTTCTGTCTGGTTTTTAAGTAAAAGTCATAACTGAGATGTTCTCCTTGTTCACAGGGTGTTGCACGCCACAAGACTACTGCACACAACTCAGCAGAGTTTGGCTCCTGTGCCACCTCTGCCTGAGAAGGGAGGAGAAGTTCGTCATGGTTTGATCCCTGAGGAGTTTTTCCAGTTTCTCTACCCTAAAACAGGAGTTACAGGTTAATACAGACTTCTGCTTTTTAGCTATGCTTATGTGGTTCTGTTCACCAGTTCTGGTTGCTGAAAAGGTAAAATATTACTGAAAATGAGTATTTTGCATGTGCAGGTTGTGAAGAACAAGCCACTGTAGGACTCCTGGCTCTAAAGTTAGACATCTAATGGTTGAAAGAATTCCATGAGCTTGCTCTTATAGAAATATCTAGTTGCCTGTTGGTCCTTAAAAAATTTAAATTCTGCATGTTTCTGAATGAGCAGAAGCAGCAGGTCCCATGTCAGGTGCAAGCTGCTCCCACGTGTAGTGAGGTTCCTTGTGGCACCTTTCCCAGGTGGAACTCTGCCTCTGCTTTTTGTCCTGGTAAAATAGACCACTTCTTCCTGACCTTGTGGTCCTTTAAAGTTCCTTCTTAGGTATTTGAGTTTATTGAGCCTCGTTGTGCTTCATACAAGTAGTGCTGCTTTATTTCTCCTGTAGGGCCCTACATGTTGGGCACTGGCCTCCTGCTCTACCTTCTCTCCAAGGAGATCTACGTGGTTAACCACGAGACAGCAGCAGCTGCCTGCATACTGACAGTCATCGTTTATGCCATCAAGAAGTTTGGGCCTAGTGNCAGCATTGCTGCTGCTGCTGCTGCTCAGTGCCAGGGCAGCCTGCCCTGCTGGGCTCCTGGCACTCCTGCCACACACCGTGCTCTGCTGCCAGGCTTGAGCCTCTTGTCTGCTGCTCTGTTGCAGAACAACGTTGCCATGCTGCTGGAAACCAACTACCGGGAGCGCTTGCTGACGGTGTACAACGAGGTGAAGAAGAGGCTGGACTACCAGGTGGCCATGCAGAACCTGAAGCGGCAGAAAGAGCAGGACCACATGATCCAGTGGGTGGAGAGGAACGTTGTTCAGAGCATCACACCTCAGCAGGTACTTGCTGGGTTTTACCTGCTTTACGTTTTAGGCTGCACAAAGATTTGCTCTTCAGGGGTCCTGGCTCACAAAGTGATGGGTAGCCTTGGCCAGGGGTGGGACTGCATGAGCTTTGAGGTCCCTTCCAACCCAAACCTTCTGGGATGCCACAAATCTGTGCTTTATTGGCTTCATGAGCTGTAATTGCATCCCTCTTAATCAGTAACTTACAGGTCTAAAAAGGTTTATCTAAAATTTGCTTAAATGTCTATTTTCTTGTTGAAATGTCTCCTGAAGGCTGTTTCCTTTCTCTTGCAGCAGAAGGAAAGCATTGCCAAGTGCATCCTGGACCTGAAGGCGTTGTCCAAGAGTGCCCATGCAGCTGTGTGAGCAGTCTGAGCCCACTGATATGTCCCAATACCTCTTCTTGGAAACTGTATGACTCTAAAATATCATTAAACAGACAAAAAAAACCCTCTGCTGTCTTTCACTAGCAACAGTCCCTGCCTGTTTGTGTTTGAAGTCACTGGATGGTCACACCAACCACTTCAGCTGGTTTATGGTGGGGGATGAGTTGGAACCACAGTGTTGGATTCCCTCTTTGGTCAGGAACACTTCCAAAGATGCAGAACTTCACAGAGGAAAATCCTGCTGCTGAAGCTGATCCCTGTGTTAGAATTCTGAGTGATAGGTGCCCCAGATACCTGCTGCACACATGTTCTAAAATCAGAATGATTTGTGCTGCCATTCACCTGGCCCTGGCTGGGGCGGGCTCTGCGTGAATGTTGCTGTTCTCTGAGGGAGCTGGGAACCCCCTTTCACCATAAAGCCTCGTGAAGTGTTGAAAGAGTTTGGGTTCTGGGAGAAGAGATTCTGCAGGAAATGTGTTAAAAGCTCCTGAAAACCTTGCCCTCAGCTGGCTGTGTCAGTGCTCAGTCTGCAATGGGACATGGGCATGTTTGTTCCAGAGGAGTTTTTCTGGACTTCCATCACTCTGTTCATTTTCTTTTTATGGGAAACTTCTCCCTGAAGGAATTTGTCAAAACTCAAAAATCCCAGCAAAGCACGCACACAAACTCCCCCTGTGTGTGCTGTGATTTATGTAATCCATAAACCCAAGTGGGCACACTAGGGGTGCCTGCAATCCCATTTCTCAGTGGGGTTAAGAAACGTGGTTTTCTTACACTTCCAGTACCTCAGTTCACCAAAATGGTGTTCTTTAGAGGCCAGAACCTTACTTCCAGCCAACCTAAGCTGTAGCTGCCTTACTTTTTTTAGACCAACAGTTCCAGAGAATGCAGGTGTTTCATGGTTTCCTGTTTTTTGTCAATTTAAATAAAAAAGTGAAGTTGCTTAGCTTCCACAATTGTGTAAGCCCACATCTGATTGACATTTGAGCTTTTGCCTGGTGTGACATTCTTCTCACAAAGCAAGTGGTTAAAGCGGTGTGCTGACACTTGGGGAGTTTTCCAGCCGCACTTCCATGGTGGGAGGTAAGATGGAGCTGTATCATTTCTTGTTTCTTTTAAACACAGCACCCCGTGAGGTTTGGTGTGGGAAACTGGGAGGTTTCATGGTTTGACTCCTCTGGAATGTGGCAACAATGGGATGCAGTAGGAAAAGTGGCAGCAGCAGAGAACAGGGTGTTTATTTTCATGTTGTAATGTTTTCACATTGTTCACAATTGCAGTTTGCAAAGCATGTGGTGAGAAATGCCAGTGTAGGGATTTTGTAGTGGAATATCTTTTAGGATTCCTATCTCTAAGATTCCACACACAAGCTGGAGAAGAAAGTTACTGTTCCTGTTTTGGTGGGAAAGGTCAATTTAACTTAAAAACATCAAGGGAGAAACTTTTCAAAGCTGCTTCTGATTATGAAAATGTTCATAGGGTTTTAGCTGCTGCAAAAATAATCCTGTAGGTGCTTTTTATTTCTTGAATATCCTCCATTTTCTGGGTGGAGAAGGCGCCGTGCCCGTCAGGGAGCAGTGAACTCGTGTGTTCAGGAACAAGACACTGGGCAGGGGTTGGTGCTGAGGAACTGCCAGGTTTGAGTGGCTTTGTGCCACTTTTACAAGACTTCCAAGAAATGGATAAAAACTCAATCAAGTCTCTTGAGTTAGAAGAGGATAACAAGTTTGTTTTGGTTATGTGTGTATGTATATAAATATAACTCTTTCCCTTTCTTTCAGCTTCTCTTCCTGTCAGTTAATGCTCTGAGAGAATGGGAGGCTTCTCCTCAAAAGAGGCTCCAGGTATTTTATTTTTTAAGGAATTTCCTTAGCTGCAGTGCTGCTGCCTGAGGTGATGTCCTGCCCAGGGGCTGCTCTCGGGAGGCTCAGCCCTGGGGGTGTCTGGGGAAGAGCTGCATGGCTGCCAGAGGCTGCCTGGCACAGTCATCATCTGAGCAGCAGACTTTTCCTGTCTGGTGGTTCCACTTTCAGACAGACTGCACAGACACAGCCCCCCACATGGTTTTAGTTGCTTGTACTACTACTGGAGAAATTTGCACGTTTTAAAACAAGCTTGTGACTTTTTTTTCTATTGCAGTTGCACCAGAACCCGTTTGCCCTACTACCACTGTCCCTTCCACCGTCCACACCCCTACAGCTGATTCCAAAGCTGCAGAAGTCAGATGCTGGATTAATAAGTAAATGCTGCATCTTTATTTCCTGATTTCAAACCCAGAGCTTCCTGAGACTGCAGCCTCCTTCTGCAAGGGAAGGGTTCTATATCACATATTTAACATCTTGGGGGGTTAAAATTTGGTTAGAATTGCCTGGGCTGTGCACTGGGTGGTTCCTGGAGATGCTCAGTGCAGATACACACGTTAGGCTCTTGGGGCTGGGGATAAATGTTACACTCCATGAAGTTTGGTGAATTTGAGCACTACTGATGCTTCAATCCCTCTGTTGAAACTGGGGATTCTGACAGGATTTCCTGTGTATCAACAGCCATGAAATACTGTACATGTCACTGGCCTTCATCTCTGGCGTCCTCCTGACTGTCCTGGTTTTTGCAATCATCTTCCTCTCCAGGAAAAGTGAGTGACACAGTCGAGGGCATTACAGCAGGCTGATGGTGGCTGCAGAAGTTACTTAGTTGCTCAAATAATGTCTGCCTTGAATAATTTGTGTTGGTGAACAGCTCATCCCTGGCAGTAACTCCTCATGAATCATCCCAGTGGTGTTTTCAGGAAAGAATTAACTTTGCCACTGATGAGGTGTGGGGGTTTTTGTTGGTTGTGGGCTTTTCTCATCCTACTCCTGGTTGCACTGAATTCATCCTGGCCACTTCCAACAGGTGGGCAGGGACTGGGCAGCCCAAACTGCCACTTTGCTGTGCCAGAGGTGACACATCACCTGACTGCCACCCCTCTGCAGCCTCCCTGGCATTGCTGTCTACAAACACCTGAGGCTGGGATCCCTTTCCTTCCTAGGTTCTAGAAGATCCCACCAAAATTTACAGCAGCAAACTTTCTCCCAGAGGGCAGCTGAGGAATCTCTTAGGAACACCCAGGTAAATGTCACAACTGTCATTTCTAATGCTTTAGGCAGATATTTCACATTCTTGACAGTGTAAATATTAATTTTGGGGTGGGAGGGAGAAAAGTCAGTTTTGAGACTCAACTGTTACTCAGCAGTTCTTTTGACAGCTTCAGGGGCTCTGGGGCTTAACCACTGATGAGGCGGGTGAGGAGAAATCTCTTTAAAGGGGAAGCATTTCTGTAGTTTTTCTCTGTGATATGAATTCTTTGGAAGCCCCTAAAGGAGACTTTATTCAGAACCCTGAGGCAGACTGGCCAGTGGGATGAACCAGTATTTACCCATTTCCCCATGCAGGGACAGGCTGTTAATGGTGTGTGGTGTTGAGGACAAGTTACAAGTGGGAGATTCCTGCTGACCTGCAGTGCTGGTGCACTCTCTAATGTCTGTGGCTTCTCTCACGTCCCCAGAATGAAGTGACCTACAGCACTCTGGTCTTCCAGCGGGGCAGGACACCACTGCCTGTGTGATGAGGAAGTTCCAAATGAAATAAAAATGGTCCCACTCTCTGGACATCAAAAGCCACGAGGATGTTACACCAAGGGAATGCCCTGGGAATGCTCCCATGCCCTCTGTAACACAGCTGTTTTTGTAATTATGACAGGAAATTGTCTCCTGTTCAAACTGGCTGCCAACAGCTGTGGGCAAAGGGAGAGTTTCTATACAGGATTTCCTCATCTGTAGAAATCTCCCTGCCCTTGTAAAGTTTCCGTTTGTGAGAACTACCAGAGAGAAGTGAGAAATGAAAATGTTTCTCTGCATCTATCCATATCTGTGCCCTTGTGTTTCCCTTTTCTGTCACCTACGCTAACATTTTCCTTTTTTTTTTTTTTTTTGATTGCCAAGTTCTCTGCTTGGTAATTTTCTGTTATTGAAGTGATGATCATGAAATGTTTGGATGCAAATCTCTGCTTCCTGGTTGGGTCCCATAAAAGAAATGCACAATCACAGTGTGACAACCAACATCTCTGGGAATGTTCTTTCACGTGTTATTACCCACAGAGTTCTAAGTACAGTGTAAAAATCGTTCCCTGTGCATGAGCAGGGATGGTTTTCCGGGGGTGGCAGTGTCACAGCAGCCCGGGGAGCAGGGCTGGAGGTGCCACCTGATGGCAGCAGCAGGCCGGGCTGGGGCTGCCCGGTGCCCTGCGCTGCTCGGTGCCCCCCCCANCCAGGCCCCCGAGCTCCTCCAGCCCCGCCAGCTCCTCCAGCCCCCGCAGCTCCTCCAGCCCCTCCACCCCGCCCAGCCCCTCCAGCCCCGACACCGAGCGGGCTCCGGCTCCTCCAGCCCCTCTGGGCTGTGCTGTCCGCTCCTCCCAGCAGCTGCTGAGCCCTGGGGACCACCGAAAAATGTCACCAGACGCTCCGGTGCTCTGAAATTTGGTGTGCTGGGTTTGGCCACAGACTGCTGCGGGTGCCACAGACTTTCACAGGGTCGGCAGAACAACTTGTGCTCTTTGTTCTGCTGTTCTCTGCTCTCACCTCGGTCCTGGCAGCTCCTTCAAGCTCTATTGAATAGAGAAAATAGGGGGAGCATCTCCTTCCCTCACCAGAAGGTGAGCCCTGGGCTGGGGTCCCTCGGGTGCACTACCTTTCTGCTTTTCCTAAACCACTTCTATTATTTGAAGATGGAGAAAAAAGAGCCTGGCCTTTAACAACCTCTTTTCAGTTTGACTCGTGTTCCCTGAACAGGGGCTGTGTGTAACAATTACTGAACTTCTGTGCCATCCCAGCAGGACATTGACTGAAACTGGGCAGGTTTCTTTTGGCATGGGAGGACTCAGCAGGCAGAATTAGTGTAAAGTCCATCTACTATTTATTATTACTCATGAAAACGTGACAACACTGGCAGAAGCACAAGCTGACCAGACTCAAGTTTAGTCTGAATGGACAGACAAGAACAGCCAGTGAGCTTGTGAGCTGCTGGGTTATGAACAGCAAAGAACACATCCTGCTTTACAATCAACTCAACCAATCTTCATGTTAAAAAAACCCAAAACCCCCAACCAGACAAAGTTTCCATCTTCTGTGTTTAGAAATTATATTAAATAAGACATATATTCACATGGAGCTTTAGAGCAGCCTCAGCCCCACAGGCTGCTGCAGTTTCCCAAGAGTTTCCTAGCAAAGCCAGGTGCTTTATCAATGCTCTGGTACTCACTGGCTGCTTCTGTTTATGACTCTGGGTCTCTTGTTTGCCCTGGGTCTGGGTTTTTGCACAGGATGTAGGTCCTTAAAATTAAAAGGTATGTGGTTTTGAACTTCTTTATCTTGCAGGCATAGACGATGGGGTTCATGGCAGAATTGGCATGGGATAAGAGGATTGCCAGGTAAATCACATATGGGGGGATCTGAGACTCGGGATGAAAATAGAAAATGCAGTTTATAATGCACAGAGGCAGCCAGGAGATTGCAAACAGGAAGAGAACAAGTGCAAGAGACTTGGCTACCTTGAACTCCTGGCCATAGAACGCCCCAGCCCCTCTCAGTCTGGTCCCTTGGCTGAGCTTTGTGTGGAGGATGTAGAAGATCTCGGCATACAGACCACACATGATGAGCAGGGGCACGAGGGTCCACGCGAAGAAGCAGAAATACACCATGTAATCCATCCTCATCACAGAGATGAACCTGCACCTGAGGTAGCTGGAGCTCCTGGGGCCTGCCTTGTTCCAGCCAAACATGGGGACGAGCCCTCCCAGCAGGGACAGGGACCAGCACAGCCCCAGGGCCCACCAAACTCTCCTCTCTGTAGTGATTATTTTATATCTGTAGGGGAAGAAATCCCAGGTCGTGTTAAAGAGAAGCGTTTTAAGGTAGTCAAGGATGAACTCACCTGTTCAGGTACTGCAGGATCATTGTTAGAAAATTAAGCATTAAATTTTTTTGTGGGGAAACCAAATTTTATCTTGAGACAAGCCCCACCTCTTCATTTGTGACAGTCACTTTGCAGCATCAGTAAGTACTGTGCTTAAGTTCCCTTGTTTAAAATTGGATGTTTAACCTGTTTTATTTCTTGTTTCATTATGATCTTAGTTCTCCTCTTGCCAGGATATTGCTTTGCTGCTGTTGGAAGTCCTATCTTATTTCTTGGCTTCCTTGGGTGTACCTTCCTCTTTTTATTTGGTTTATGGCATTTGTAGGGCTAAAATTCATTCTTCAGCTTCATAGGTCCTTTCCCATTATAAAACATGACTTCTTGAATGCTTGAGGTTATGCTTTGCTTTTCTAGCTTGTGTACTTTTCATTTAAATGTAAACAGTGAGTGACTTAACAATTAACAGTGAGTTCATAAGTTTGTTACTACTCTTGTATTTTCAGCAATGCTAAAAGGAATTTTATTTTAAAGACAAGCCTCAGGAACTTAAAAAAAAACCAAACCCTATAGCACACTCAGCATCCTGTACAATTAATGAAAGTGCTGAAAATCTAACAGTCTGCCCACAGATGCATCCTGTGATCGCACTGTGATCGGGGATAACCGAGCTGAGCTGGTTATCCAGCTCATCAATACCTGGTTCATGAGCACCCCCAGGCCTCTGGAAAGCTCATCCCCGGTGGGCTTTGAGGCACAACCAACCACTTCAAGTAATTACAGTAATTGGAGGTTAGAAAGGAGGGCAGAGGAGCGGGGCAGAGGCTGGGATGGGGAGCTCGGGGCGGGGCAGCCTCACCTGGTGCGCAGCTTGACTCGCAGGTACCTGTCGATGGCGATGGCCAGCAGGGACAGGATGGACGCGTTGCTGAACACCAGCAGCAGGCAGCACATGAAGAGGCAGCTGTAGGCGGGCATGGCCATGCCCAGGCTCACCACCACGGCCAGGGGCATCACCAGGAGCCCCATGGCAGCGTCGGCCAGCGCCAGGGACGCGATGAAATAGAGCGTGGTGTTCTGGCAGGCCGCGTTCAGCCTCACCGCCCACATCACCAGGACGTTGCCCAGCGTGGCAAACAGGGCCACCAGGCACTCGGTGCCGATGTAAATCCCGTCCAGGCTGCTCAGGGCCAGGCTGCTGTTCGGCATCCTGAGCTCTGCAGCTGCGGCAGGAAATGTGAGAGCATCGGCGGCCACGCGTGGGATCCTCAGGGCTGCCTGTTCCGGGATTCTCCGACGTCCACACCTCTGTGCTGAGGCACCCGGGCAGCAGATCGGATATCTGCAGATATCTCGGCTCCCAGGAACCCTTCCCCTCTCTGCAGACCCCTCCTGAAGCTCACTGCATCCCTTCAGCAGCCTCGAGGCAGCAAAGTGCCTTGGGAAGCTGTTTGGAAGGGAGAACGCGTCCTTCCACAGTCCTTCTTACCAGCAGCTTACAAAGAAATAGTTTTACAGGTTCCTCTTTCAAGCCCTTCTAGAGGTGGGAAAATGTCAAGAGCAGTTGGCTGCAAAGCGGCCACTTCATATCATTCCGGTTAATCTCTGTCACTGTCACAGCTGAGGCAGCTCGGTTGTGGGCTGGTGAAGGGGGCTGCGTTGGAAAACCACAGGGTAAGGACAGGAAAAGGTCACTGATGTACCAGCAGGGGGAAACAGACTTGACCTGGGCAAAAATTCATTCCCAATCAGATCAGAGCAGGATAACGAGAAAGAAAAGCAAATTGTAGAGGCAGAGGGCGGGTGCTGGAGCAGAGGCTCCACCCTGTGAGGCCGCCCTGGCCCGGCCGGACCGGGAGCGGAGCTGGAGGATGGAGCAGCCCCTGCGCAAGGGGCTCGTGAATCTGTTCCAGCAGCGCAGATTTAACAGCCCTGCCCATCCCTTTTCCTCCAAAGGCAGGTGCTTTTCCGCGGGGACACCGTGTCCGGGGGCGATGCCACCGAGCCCAGCTGGGGCCAAATCGGGGGTTCCACCCAGTACCCCCTGTTCCCACCAGGCTCCTGCCGGGGCAGGCACAAGGTGCTCTGGTGCTCTTCAGGTGCTTCCTCACCAGGCAGCATCTGTTTCCTGTCCTAAACGTGACAGAGGCAGGGCTGCTGTGGCTCCTCTGTCAGCAGAGGAGGATGAGCCCGTCCCTCTGCTGTCCCTGCCCCGCATGAGCAGGGCTTTCCCTCTGCCCTGGGGTGCTCTGGGTGCCGCATCCCTTCCTCGGGCCCTGCACCCTCACTCCGGGGCCCTTCTCCCGCTGCCCTTCCTCAGCCCAGGCTCAGGAAACCGGGGCTGGAGGTTTTTACAGCTGCCAAAGCCACTGAGCACTCCCCGCAGAGCAGCAGCTCGGTGTGACCAGCCCAAGGCGGGAGCGGGGCTGGAGGCAGCAGTCGGAGGTTTTGGTGCAGGTGAGGGTTCCAAGGTGTATTTTTATTATTTTTGTTACCGAGCCGAGGCGGCAGAGCCCGCGGAGAGGCGGCTCCGGGAGCTGGGCAGGCCGGGATCAGAGCCGGGCGAGTCCCGGGGGTGTCACACTGAGATGGGGTTAAAGCTTTCGGATCCCGGTCCCCAGCACTTGATGGTTTTGCCATTTAAAGGCTGTACTCGTTTCTTGGATGGCTCCAGCGAAAAGCTTCCAGCTATTCCCGAGGGATCCTCCTACATCCTGGTGAGATAAGGATCAGGAAGGGAAGGTCTCTGCAATCTCAGCTGCGGCTTTGAGCACAGATTCCCTTTTCACTTTGGGGGTGGAGGGGAGGAGAACAAATTTGCTAGAAAAAAATTATGTCTAAGTGACACACAGAAAAAAAAA
>VYZP01026439.1:0-13800 GCA_013400635.1 Hypocryptadius cinnamomeus
TTCAACAGATGAACTCTGAAGCACAATGGGCTCTGAAGTTAACAGCCACAAATATGGCAAAGCACAAAAATATTCTCAAAATATTTCTCATGAGAAACCAAAGCAATATGCTGACAGGCACCAACCCCACAAAGAAGTTTGTGTATTTTATGACAAGATTTCCCCAGTAGGATCACTCAGCGTCAGCTTTGCCCCCAACAATTTTAGTAAACAGAATTAAACCTTTAGTTGACTGCCAGAGCTCATCTTCACTCCCAAAAAATAGAAAAGCCTCATTTTGAAACACAGAAAACAATTTCTACTTTCACTGTTGTCACAGAACATCCAGCAGGATCTGGTACCTATTATTTCACACCCCAGTGCTTAAGTTTCATTAGACATAAAATAGGAACAATACTTCTTAATCTCAAACAACATTGATATGTGATCACTAGTGAGACTAGTGAGACAGCTTTCCTTCCAAAACCAAGCTGTATATAGAGGTGCAAAGCTCAGTCAAAGAGAAATACAAAGGGAAGAGGAATCCTTTAATCTCTTTTCTCTTTCTGAAATCTGTGTCAGGTAAGAGAGTAGTGCAAACAAGTATTTTCAGTTTGTGCATTTCTTCTATTTGCAGAAAGATATGAGGCTAAGGTCTCATTCACAACTGCAAAGAACTAATTTGATAGTTTAGTAAATGATTCATTTCATCTCTTGACATAAAAAAACTTCTATTAAGCTTTTCCCATCTACTCAATAGTGATGTGTAAGGAATTCACTACAATAGAAGCTCCTGCTAGAAGAAACAGCCAATTTGCTCTACCTAACAAATACAGGTCAATAAATACAACCACAATAACCAGGTCAATAAATACTACCAATGAAATTGCACCTACAGCACACTGCAATCACCCCTCCTGTACCATCATGTATTCCACTATGCCAGAATCTCTTGTGTGAAAACTGAAAATAGAGTCAAGATATAATGCAGAAGATTCGTATCTGTTTCTCATTAATATAAAGTACCACCACTGGGATGCTGGAAGAGTTTCACCATTAGAACCTCAAGAGCTGCCCAGTTTTAATACCTGAGAAGAAAAATATTGGGTTTTTCTTTTACTTATACTGACTTAAATTATTGCCAGCTAAGTGCTTTGCTTTCCAAACAAGTATTCTCCTCCCAGCACCAGAAGTGCACTGCAGTCTTTATTCCAAAACCTCCAGTCCTAAAACAAAAGAAAATCCACTGTCACACTTGACTGGGGGGCTGCAGACCTTCTCTTACAGTACTGGAAGTTACACAGGCATACAAAGAGCAGCATTGTGTTTTTCTGTCTGAGCTCTACAATCAAAGCTTACAGAGTTTTTAATTGTTTTGTAGCAGAGAGTGTTATAAACAAACCCCCAAAGCCCGAAGAGCAACTCCTGCCAAGCCTGGAGGCAGCCTCCAAGTTATGAGAGGTGTGAATTGCCTCATTCATTTCTCAAGTCTCCAGCAAAGCAGATACAAATAATGTAAGAGAAATGCATTGAAAAGTTTTCCCTGGAGAGGTCTCTTGCAAATCCATGCACATGAGAAGAGAGTCACAGATCTAATCCTCCCAGATGAGGAGACAGCATTTTTCTCTACGACCACGCTTCCAAAATATGTAGGATTCTATATTTCTACAGTAAGCCCTCCAGAGAGAAGAAGGAAAAGTTCTAGTAACAGAAAAGATATGAAAGGCACTGAATACCACTGGACATCAGTGCTAAAGCAGAAATTAGTGTCTTGGATATACGTTCCTGATATCAGAAAATGACAGAGGGTACCAGAAAAGTTGCACCTAAGGAATTGCACTTTGTGACCTCAGTATGCATTCTTTTTCTGGTGGTTCAGTCAGAAAATGTGATCTTCAAAATAGTCAATTGTACAACTTTGAAAGGAACATTTTCACTAGTTCTTTACTTCCTTTCTTCTTTAACTTGGAATCCAACACACCTGAATGCACACCTGAACTATCCTCCTGCCCACTATAACCCTTCTTTCTACTGGACAGAACAAAAAACTTAATTCATTAGTTAATTAGCTCCTGTGTTTGTTAAAGTGACTCTATGTTCTTTGCATACCAGCTGCCATGTCATTTGTCCTCTGAGCTTAGCTATCTGCTGACATTGTTCAACTGATCACCCAACACACTGTACAGCTGTTTAAAACCCATCATTTGTATTGACTACTTCCTTAAATGATCATTTGCTCCATACAGAAAAATGTGATGAAACTTATGATCACAACACACAGAATTAAAACTGTAATTTTAACATGAATCAATAACTGTAGTATTAGTAAGTACTAATTACCTATGGTGACAACTGTTATTGTTGCAAGGAATTTCCTATCACATTATTAAGAGCTGAAATTTCCTCTTTGTGATGGTGTTTATTTCAGTAAGTTCTAAAACAAAATGGAGCTTAAAAAAACTTCCCTCAGCTTCTCAGCCACCCCTGAAAAGTCCAATCAATCCCCAAAAAAGCAATCCAAGGTGCTCCAAGCAATCTCATATGTCTGAAATGCAGATGCAAGTGGGTAGGAAAATGCACAGGTAACACACATATGTTAAACATTCAATTTACCAATTAATTACAAATTAGGAGTAATGTGCAAAACACACCTCAAAGATTATGCTTAAGATATATAAAGAAAGATCAGTTGGAAGCTTGTGAATGCCAGGAAGTCTTTTCCTATTCAGTTTTATTTGCTTAATTACAAATTTGTGTGTTCCCAGTGCAGAAATATCTTCACTTATTTTGACTGAAGGAAAGCAGGAAAATGCCAGCTTCAAAGAAACAAAATCAGAGGAGAAACTGAAACAAACACAATGCTCACGGAAGAGTAGGAATCAACCCTAGGAATGTTTCCCATAACATTTGGTCTGCTACTTTTCTCCTTGCTAGACAATCAACTGCTGCTGGCCAAGGTTGAAACCACAATGCTAATAGACTCATCTTTGGTCTGATCCACTACACATTTGTTATGAACTACTGTTGGTAAGATTAATGACTTGGGAGAATTATAACAAGTCATAACAACATGTAAATGTTGCTTTGTGAGACAACAGTTTCAAAATACTAATGAGGAAATACGTTTAAGATATTAGCAATGAACCCACAAAGGCTCATTACAGAAGTTGAAACATTAGAAACTAACCTTGAAAGAGTGATGGCTGGATGTTGCTGACATACTGAAAAGCATTTTTAAAGAAGACCAACATTGTGGAATACACTACTTGATTCTTATATTTAATGTGGGCTTCACTATCAAAGTTACTGATGTATCTGCAGAGATCTTTCATTCGATGCAGAATGTCACCGTAACTCCTGGGGGGAAGAGAGATTACAAGAATTCAGCATGTTACACAGACTCTGCAACTAAAGAAAAGAATGCATAGTGAATATGAAAATCTCAATGTTTCTGCTGAGGATACCCCCCAGCATCAAGTCAGTGGAGGGTGGGAATACATGCTAGTGAAAATTCCCAAAACATTTACCATGCTTCTCTTTACTGTGGCACATAGGGTAGGTTACCCTACAGCACTATAGTGCTTATGCATGACTTTCATCATCAAAAGTTGATTTTAGAGACTAATTTGAAAGTGCTCTTTAGAGCCCTGTTTTTGCTTTACATTGTACAGTCTTGAAAGAAAAGCTGCTGTGAACTCACCAAAAATGTTCTTGTGCTAAACTTGTTCTACAATGAGAACTGTTCTTATGAAGAATCAAAAAGCCAAATTCTCCATGAGGGGAAACACCAAGCAAAGTAGAGCTTTCTTACCTTCTTCCCTTATCCATTTGCCACTCACACCTCATTCCCACCACGGACAGTATTTTAAACAGCCTCTCCCAAGGATCTGTAATCTGGGATGATTTCTCTGTGAGACCATCTATTACGTATTTCTGAGAGCTGCGCTTGCTTGGAGACATAATATCAGAGGAATCTTGTGAACCTAGGAAAACCAGCATGTTTTTCTCTTCTTAAAGAAATCAAGCAAACAGATTCATTTTGAAGAAGATATGTAAAAATTATGTTGGAGCTTTCAGGGTAACCATTCTTTCCACAGAAGGCTAACAGGGAGCAGCAGGCATTTTTGCCTCTGTACAAGAGAGCTGATAGGTCAGATAAGGACATCTTGGACATTTTGCCCCACCTCTCATATGCTGAAGCATCATGAACATCATGACTAAGTAGCTGAAGCACCATCCTGGTATTTTGGAATCAAAGAACTAAGAAACACTAAATACTATTATTAGTGGTACCCTTGTCTGTGGGATATATTAACATAAAAACAACGCATTTTTTATTTATGGACATCAGTGATACTAAGACACATTCTAAGAAAGCTTGATTTTGTAAAAATATTCTTACCTTGATATTGACTTTCTGTCTGTGTCGATCTAGTTACGTAATTAATATAAAATTCTGCTGCTTTATTCAGATATTTATATAACAAGCTGGCAGGAAGTCGTACATCAGGGTTGTTAATTATCAGAGGAAGAACATCACAAACTAAAATAGAAAACAAAAAATGCTTTAGGTTTGTGGGGTTTTTTTGTTCTATTTCTCCTACGTAAGGTTTCTCAATCAGCAATGGGATGACCATATACCAGAAAGAACCTCACATGAATGGCTCTAGGGCCAATTTGTACCATATGGCCAGCCTGGATTAACATGGCCTGAGTCTCTTCTGACTAAAGCAGTTTTCTAATCATAGTATCATGAAAGAAGTTTATTGACCTCAGAACACTGCCATACTAAAAACTTGCACTGTAAAACAAGAACATTAATATTTTCTTACCAAATAATTTTCTAAAACAATTCACTGGAGATTCTTGGTCTTCAATACTTTCAGCATCTAATAACGTTTCTCCAAGGCCTACCTGTGTGAGCAGAGGTGACAATCAAACACTTGACCAGTGATTTCAGAAACTTTTTGAACTGCAATTCAGTGGGATTGAACAGTAATTCAGTAACAATTTTATGGCAACAGCATGTGCAAGTCTCCAAATATATAGTTAAACTACCCACACTTAATAGCAGGTGAAAAGCAATGTCAGAAGATAGCAAAACAAGACCAAGAGAAAAACTGTGCATGAAACTGTTTCAGTAAAGACATACACACACAGGTGAAAGTGATATATGACTGATATTCTTTCATTTACAAAACAAACTACTGTTTTATTTGCTTCTATTTGTATCCTGCCCAATCCCTTCCTGGTGGTAACCTCAAGATTCAGCAGTCAGAACTATTAGCCACAATTAAATATTAATTAAAAGACCCACCCTCTCATTAAGGCAAAGGAAAACACATTTCAGCAGAATCTCAAAAAACTTGAGTGCCAATATCCTTAATAATTACAATGAGTTCCTCTTCTCTTACCCCGTGTTGCACCACGGTCTCTGGGAAACGCCGCAGAAGTAGAAGGAGCATTTCTGCCCTTTCTAATGTGTTGAAGCACTGCTCTGTTGCCTTCAGGAGCATTTCACACTGGACCCGACCAGGAAGGGTCTCAAATAATCCTTAAAAAAAAAGAAAACATTTAACTTGTTGTGTCTGAATTGTAAAGATGACTGACAAAGCATAAAAGATCATCGACATCACCTTACTTTACTGAACAAAAAGGGATTTCCTTATGCTTTTTCAGATTTAACACACTTACCTGAAAAAAAAGTCTGCTTCTTTCAGAGAAGACCAAATAAATATTTATCTGTAATACTGCTTATTTGGGTGCAAAGAACTTGAATTGACAAGTAAGACTGCTTGTAAGTGGAATACTTAAAATCCCAATACTTCAGTATTTGACATTTCAAGATGCTCTCTCGAAACTGTTCATTTATTTTTTTTACTTACATTCTACTTCTACAATTAATACTTTCATTACTAAAATGCAGGGTTTTTTCAATTTAAACATCCAGTGAGACACTAAAAAGAAATGCACATATTCTCCCTTTATGTGTTATGCATTCACTGTAAAAAACATACCCATGAAAAATCAAATGTTTTCGTAACTGGAACATTCTTAGAGCTTCTGAAGCACGTATTCAAACAGCAGATTATAATTTCTCAGGTGTAAATCCTGCTTTCAAAACTGCCTGTGGCTGCCAGCAGTAAATGCCAAGCCCTTCTGGACACCATTCATTTTTATATCCCTCACTACATCAACAAGAATTCACCTCAGTTTTACAATCATACACTCTTCTCTGCAATCTGTGGGACGATGATTTTTAAGTCCCATTCCACTTATTTCCTATTCAATTGCTCTTCTACGTGCTTCTTGTTCTGGCAGAGTAAGCCCACCCATATCAGAGACAAAGCAATGGCAATCAGCTTGTCATGTCCCTTTGTTTTCCTAAGCCTAACACACCCAATGAAGTCTGTACGACTGAACTGAAGGAAAAAAAAAACCCTGCAGTCCACAGGCAAAGTTAGAAAAACTGACATTTACTTGTTAAACTAGATAAATAATCAGAGGGCTTATCTTTAGATCACTTCAGGACAGAATCCTTACCTCTTAAAAACTGTGTCTGCTTGTCCTGGGAGTCATTCCTTAATGCTGCTGTAATAACACTGATCTCCCTCCACACAGCAGGCTGGTCTGGAAAATTCACAAACCTGTAACAAAGTTTAAGGCAAGGAGTGTACAGTGATCTCAAAATCTGTCTCAAAGACAAAACCTTCCCATAAAAGTATGTGTTTGGGCAAAACAGAAAATAAAACCTTCCTTTTTACAGTTTATTCTTAATTAATTAATTAGACCTTTTGTGCTTAATTTATCCACATGGATTTTCAAAAACTCTAAGTTTATATTTTTTGAAGTCCTGATATTTATCTGCCCACAGAAGGGTAGTGCAGCTGGTGAAGGGTCTGGAGGACAAGTCCTGTGAGGAGCAGCTGAGGGAGCTGGGGTTGTTTAGCCTGGAGAAAAGAAGTCTCAAGAGTGACATTATCACTCTCTAGAAGCCCCTGAAAGGAGGCTGTAGCCAGGTGGGGGTCAGTCTCTTCTCCCACGCAACCAGTGACAGGACAAGAGGATGCACCAGGGGACGTCTAGGTTGGACAACAGGAGGAATTTCTTCCCAGAAAGAGTGATTAGAATTGGAGTGGGCTGCCCAGGGAGGTGGTGGAGTCACCCTCCCCAAGGTGTTTAAGGAAAGACTGGATGTGGCACCTGCTGCCATAGTGTGGTTGACAAGGTGGTGTTTGGTCATAGGCTGGACTCAATCATCTCAGAGGTCTTTCCCAAACTGATTCCATGAATGGAGCACCTGGGATAAAGGTAGAGTTCCAGCTCTGATTACTTACATGTCGTAGAGCAGCCTGCCTGCAGACGCTGTCCTTTCAGCATTCCTCTCAATAGTGTACATCTCATACTGCAGCATGCAAGAACAGAACATCAGCTTTCCCAAATACATTTATCAATCACACCAGTCCCTCCACTCTAAAAATCTGCCCTCGATTTGCAACAGCAGTCTGCATAACAGAAAGTTAAAGGACTGCAACATTTGCTGGAGAAATGTGAAGCTGCATTTAGACTATTTAATTACACATTAATTTAGGCATAAAATTCTGCTTGACAATATACTTAATATTATTAACACAACCTTCTAGCATCTAAAGGAGGCCAACAGAGAAGTCAGAGAAGGACCCTTCATCACAAAGTGCTAGGACAAGTTATAATGGGTACAAACTGAAAGAGGGGAACTTTAGATTGTGTATAATGACGAAATTCTCTAGCGTGAGAGTGATGAGACACAGGCACAGGCTGCCCGGAGAACTCATGCGTGCCCCATCTCTGGAAGTGTTCAAGCCCAGGTTGGATGGAGCTTGGAGCAACCTAGTCTAGTGGGAGGTGGCCCTGCCCATGGAAGTGGGGTCGAACTAGACGATCTTTAAACCAGCCCTTAACATTCCATGGCTCTGCGAACACACGGGCTCAATTTTCACACCAACTGAAAACTTGGAATTCAAAGAGTTCTTTCAGCAGGGTTTGAACCCAGTCGAATGCAATGCAAAGCACCCAAGGTGCCACAAAAGCCATAATGAGGAGAGATACTTTAACCAATAGTAGCAGTATCAGTAGTCGCAGTAAAGGGTTTTCTATTGGTTTTTAACAGCGAAGCCACCGCGGCACCCAGCGGCCCCGCCCCACCTCCCCCCCGCTCTCATTGGCCGAGCAGCCTGTCAATCAGGCAAGGCCGCAGCCACAGGGCGCGGGGCCCCGGAATCGAGCGTGTGCGACAGCGGCGGCGCTCACTTGTATGTTGAAGTCGCCGGGGTAGAGGCTCCGCGCCGTGATGAGCCAGGCCTTGGCCGCCCACAGGTCCCCCGGCACCAGCTCCCGGGCCCGCTTCACCAGGAACTCGCAGTCCCCCTGCGCCGACATCTTGCACCCGGCGCGGCCTGGCTCCGCCCCGGCCGCCGGACGGCGCGCATGCGCCGTTTTCCTCCCCGAGCAGGGCTGGCCCGCACTTCCGCTCCACCTTGGCGCGGCGAGGCGCGGCGCGGAGCGGGCCGGACCGAGCTAAAGCGCTGATGGCAGTGCCAGCGGAGCGCTGCCGTCCTAAAGCTGCTGGTGCTGCTGGTTAAAGCCCGCTCTGAAAGTCCAAGGCGCTGCTGCCTGGGCTAGTGCTTGTCTAAAGTTCTTACAGTCCACTACTAAAGTCACCACAGACAAATGCGAAGGAAAAGCAGGATCTTTCACCACTGATGTGCATCCACCTTTCAGCAGTCTTGCTTCTTATAATTAGATTTTAATGTTAGGACGCTTGATTACAAGCATAACCCTTAATGCTACTTAGCAGGAATTCTCTGTTTCTTTCCTTGTCACTTTCCTGTTTGCTCCTTTCAAGTAGGCTCTTCCTTTTTGATGTTGCGACAGACCTTACAGACTTTGCACTTGGGGACTTCCACTGATCAAATCCATAAATTACACATCTAAGAGCTAGTGCAATAATCCTTTCAGCAAAGAGTTTTAAGAGACTTGTAACCTCTCTTAGAGGTAGAAGGCAAGGTCCTTGCTTTCCTGCTGAGGTGACTGTGGCCATTCACACAGAGACTGTGGCCATTTGTCACCACAGAGAGGTGACAAAAGCACAGCAGAAAAGTCAATCCCTCATAAAACAGGTGCCTCCTCTTCTGCTCTTGCTATCAAATTACAAACTGCTGTATGATGGCACAGGTTCCTAAAAAAGGCCTCATAGCCCTGCAATCTCCTGCGAGTGCAGCAATGTTAATCACTGGCCGGTGTGTAGGTCTACCCAGAGCTCTTCCTCATGTGCCTGTGCAGACGCATATGGCCAAATTTTATTTAATAATAATAATAATAATAATAATTTTATAGTTTTTCATTGTGGGACGGAATATGGTAATAAAGTTGTGTATTCTGTCTCTTCAGAAACTGCCCAGCAAGAGCTGATGGGCTAGTTCAGGTTCCCCGTATGCTGCCAGAATGAAATGGGTGGGCAGGGGATTACCAAAAGTTACTTCTGAAAATTAATGGGTGTGTGAGGAGAGCCCTGAAAAATTGCTGGTGCAGAATCACCCCTAAGACATCAGCTACACAGGGAGATGTCAGGTTTTGAACCGGTTTCACAAGGTGTCCTGAAAGCAAGGTGCTGCTCTATTTAATCCACTAGGCAAGGGGGAATGCTTCCAATAAATTAGAAACACCCTTTTATCTTATTTTTTCCTTGTGTGTGTGCCTGTGTGTCCTCTGGACACTGGATTTTTTTTTTTTTTAAACTGTANGGGCCTGGGTTTTTTTTTTTTTTAAACTGTAAATAATCTGGGTTGTTTTTGGGTGTTTTTTTTTTTCAAATGAAGTACTGCTGTCTCTTGTGGAGATTTGTTGAATCCTTGCTTCTGCATTCCTAATGCTCCATGTGTTTGCCAGTCCATTCAGCCTTTCCAGGCAAGGAAAAGTTGAGACTCCACTTTTGTATGGTACAAACAGCATGACTTGACAGAAGAGAAGGAGTCTGAAAGGCACATAGACAAAGGTGGTTGGGGCTTGGAAGAGTCTAAACCTAAGAAAGGACTTACATTAAGGCTGCCTGACCCCTGGACTTAGGAGGTAAAACTGTTTGCTCTGTGATCCTCACATAGATACAAGACAGGCAGCAGGATCAGACTTGCAGGGGATTGGGGCAAGTGATTCCACTGAGCAAGCAGGAAACACCACTGATGTTTCATTTGTGGATGGGAGGAAGAGGAGCACTGTGGTTCTGCAGAAAATGGGCATTGTGTCTGCAACAGTTGACATAGGACTAGTATTTGATGGTACTTGGAACATAAACTTGGTTTTTAGCCAGGCCAACAGTTTAGAGCCACTGCTGTTCTAAACTTGAACTACTGTGTGTAGTGATGTGCCAATGGCACTACATGCTCCTCTCCCATTCCAGGAGCCAAGCATGTCGGTGCTGGTGGGGTTGGGCTACGCCTGTCAGGGTCTGAAGCTTCCTCTCCACTTACAGTGGCATTCCTGAGTTCTTGCCCAGATTGTGCTGTTTGGATTTCCACAGTGCAGGACATGCTGAATCTTACCGTTTTAGCCTGACAATTGGAAGTGCACTCAGCCTCCTTCCTGCAGGAATACAGGACTCAGCTGAAATGCCTACATGAGCCTTGTTTTTCAGGAAGAGGCTTTGTGACCTTCTATAGCAGGAAGGAGGCAGCACTGACCTCAAGGCAGTGGCAAAGGATGATTTTTCCCTGGAAAGATTGTCCCATTTCTTGAGGAAGGCCTGTGAGTAACAGAGATAATTCAGGCAATGTAGCTGATGCAGCACAGGGACAGATACATGATGTGTGCAAAGGCCATATTTCAGACCTTGGTGGTAGCGCTTCAGTTTGCTTCTGCACCACAAAAGTGAGTCTTCATGAGCCAGGAGAGTGTTTGAAAGGTGTTAGGTTGGCACTTGGCAGCAGCAAAGAGCTCTGAATGTCATTCTCCACCTTCCACATTTCTGGATCTGTATAATCCCAGCAGATAGCATTCGTTCTGTGTTGGATTTCCTGGCTTGCTGCTGTAGGCTGCTGTCACTTACACAGGGCTGGAGTATTTGCAACAATCCCTAAGGGTGTGTAGGTTGGGTTTTAGGTATGGGATAAAGTGGTCTATGATGTGGCAGTGCAAAGGCTGGGATAACTGCTGTGCTGAGTGGTGAGGGCTTGAATTGATAGACACTCCTTAGGCCTGGGGAGCAGGAGTTGATGTCTGGCATGGGTAACAAGGACCTAAAGCTTTTCATAATACTGAAAAGATTTGAAAGGGGTCATCTTCTTAACATCTTCTGAGTAAGGCCTTGGAGAAGACAGTCTGTGTTGAGCTAGCAGTGTGGTGGAGTCTACACAAAAACTAGGAATTATGCAAAAGTTTTTGTTATTTTGTAGATTTTTCTTTCAATTCTGTGTCCTTTGCTTTGTGCAGAGGAATTTCTACAGCTGACATGAGTTGTCTGGGCTTTCAGTCACTCAGAATTCTCAGTGTCTTCTTTGTCTCTTGCAGCTGAAGGACACTAAATTGAGATTAGATGACTGGGGGATAGATAAGAAGGAAATAAAAAAAAAAGGAGATTGGGAACCCAAGAGTGGAACAGCAAGAGATGTGTGGGAACCAATACCACCATCTCCATAAGGTGATATCCATTAATGACCTCATAGATGGCAATATCATTACAAATGCTTATGTTTTGTGTTTCAGCAGATCTCGTAGCTTCTCCCAAAGTGACATCATGGAGATCTTTGACTCTGAAACTACAGTTGACAGTTGAATCCAAATTATGGCTTCAAAACACTGAAGTTGGCCACAGTCCACTTAATTTCTGTAATAGCCTAAGGCAGCTTTTAATAATTGACCTCATTTTCACAGAATCAAAATAGTTTAGGTTGAAAGGGACATCAGGACATCATCTGCTCCAGCCACCTGCTCAACATGCAAATTAATCTACTTTTATTATACTAAAATAAACAAAAAAAATCAATTTCAAGAAAAGAGCAAATATTACCAGTTTCCTTCAGCCTGCATTTTGACATTGATGAGTGGTGGGGAGTCTGGATTTACAGGGGGAAACATTTAGGTAATTTTATGAGCAGGTACTGTTATTGTGAGATGTGTTAAAATACCTGCCTAACTTTTAGATCTGGGGAACTGAACCATATTGTAATTATCTTCCACACAGCACAGACAGAATTATTAATCACTCTACTCTCCTGTGGCCAAACCTACGCCCATATGACTCCAGTGACACTACAGCTGGGGCTTTGGACACAGTGAGTTGTCTGGTGTTGTGAGAACATGATAAAGCAGCACACTGCTTGGTGAACAAATAGGACCTTGCATTAAATTTACAGGGCTAAAATCTTAGAAAATGCTGTATTTCACTTCTAAGTTGAAGGTACTTTTTGCAGAAACTTAGTCTGTCATTTATGGAAACACTTTTTAGGAGAGAAATTCATTTTCACCTGGAAAGATTTCAAGAGAAGCTGTTAAACCAGTAATTTTTCCATGTAGAAGTTCACTAAGTAGAGAAAGAACACAAATAGAGAGAATTTAACTCCTGCATATACTTCGTTTCCTTCTGCTGCCTTCCCACATATTCAGGCTCATTATGTCCCTGTGGCAACTCTAAAAGATATATAAATAGAAGAGAAATTCTAAATTAACCAGCTGCATATGTTTGTCCCCACTTTTAATTCTGCAGTCACATTGAAAAGTGCATTCCACAGTGTGTATTTTCCCTTTTCTATTCCTGTCCCTTACCAATGCCATTCTTCCTTGCAAGTTCTTTCTGTGCACATGTTGCAGGCATTCATCGCCTTGTCATTCGGAGCGGCACTCATCTCGAAAAATGTTGCTGTCTGCAACCTCTTTTTGGGAAAGCCATTGTGGGTTCCCTTTGTAGGCAGTGAAGCCCAGAAGGCAGCTCAGCAGACCAGATGCAGGTTGGAGTAGGTTGAACTGTGCTCTGAATGCCTTCGCTTAGGTCTGCATGGCTTGTAAAAGGAATGCAGGGTGCTGTCCTCACCTGCAGAGATCTGTGTGGCAGTTTTCTCTGTGTGGTGATGAGTGTGGCTTTACTAATGTTTAACCAGGTTGCTCAGTGTCCTTATTCTGTTCACCTTATGTACACGGGTTCAGCCCTTAAAGATGTCCTCAGTGATGGAGCTATCATTCCCGGGAGGGACAGTTCACTCATCCCACGTAGCTGCAGTCTCTGGTGGCTCTCCGAGCTCTCTGCACTACACACAAAGCTAGGCAGCAGCATGTGACTACTGATTTCCTTTAGTCAGAGAGTACTGCTGGGGCTACAACGTCCCAAAGGAATTGCATTAGAGGTTTCCTCTCTAAGTACTGTGCCTTTCAGGATTGCTTTCCAACAGCACACTGAATGGTCTAAGTGGGGAAGGGAGTTTTAGCAAGCAGTCAGTCATCAATAGCATCCTGCTCTTAAGCCAAGGTAATGATGGCTGGTTTGAGTGTGCCTGCATTTTCCCCAAGTGCATGCAGGTCTGCTCCCTGAATGCAGGTATGTGTACGTGTGCAATTGCCCTCGTCATGTGCAGCCAGGGCAGGAGAACAGTATGTTTATAGGAACTGTCCTTAAGAGCGATTGCCTCTTGAAGGAATAGAGCCCATATAAGAGGAGTGGGACTGTCTCCAGCCAGCCCTGGGAGACGATGCTGAGAGCATATTGAAAAGCTGTCTTCAGCAAAAGCTTGCCAGTTTAACAACTCTGTTCACTGTTCTTATTGCACAGTGGGCTCTTTGACGCAACAGAAAGAGCTT
>VYZP01026440.1:0-15117 GCA_013400635.1 Hypocryptadius cinnamomeus
GGTAGTATACAGCGATATACAGAATAACAGAATTTTAATAATAGTTGTTTTAGTGGAAAAGTAAATTTTCCAGTGTTTGGAGCAATTTTGGTCTTAATAAAGCTTCAAATTAGTTAAGTTCTAAAGGAAAGAATCGATTTCCGCTCATATTTACTAAAATGTTTAGCTCTTTCTTGTTTTTAATAACGTGTTTTTAAGTGTAAGTGGCTTAAAAATACTTAAAGTGAAAGTCTTAAATGCAGATTGGAGATTAGAAGTGTGTGTTAACACAAAAGCCAGAAAGAAATGTTTTGATTGATATCTGAGAAGGAAATGCCAAGGATAAATATAAATACAGTTGATTGCAATTGATGTGGGCAAGTGGTAATCAGCTGCTAATCTAAACAAACAAGACTCCAGCAGATATTTCAACTCTTCACCTTTCCACTTGTCTTTGAGTTGCCTTTCCCAACCCCATTTGCAAGCAATTTTTCTACTTGTAATATTGCTATTACATTTCTTATGCTGTGGGCACTTAATGAAAAATGTCTTTTTAAAAAGAAAGAAGTGTATGGATGAAGAGAACGGTTCTGGTTTGGGGGAGTGTTCTCTTTGTCACCTTTAGAAAAACCTGGGATACTGTAGTTTTTTTCCTGAAAGATAAAGTACGCTGCCTTATTTATAGATCTATACTTATATACGTATATAATATATACATATAATATGGAAATATTAAAATAATACCTACATGCAAAAATTCTGTGTGAATTGTAATTTTCTTTAGAGTGGTGGGAAATATGAAGAGGGGTGCTTTTAGTTTCTACTCCATTATTTATCTCACCAAGGAAAGGTTTTTGCTGAGATAGCACTTTGCATTCTGTCTTGGCATGTGAATTATCAGGGTGAAACCAGTTCTCCAACAGTGCTTTACTGTGGGCAGGGCTCATGGAAGCAGCTGCAGCCTTCAGGCTGATGAGGTGACACAGGGTGACTGAAGTGGAATTCAAGGGTCTGCTGATGAATTCTGATGAGTCCTAAATGCTGGAAATGAGGTGGTGGGACTGACCATTTTTTATTAGCTCATGTGTTAACACAGAGCAGTTTAGAGCTGTTTGTTAATGTGCCAGCCTCCTTGTGGTTAAGTATTAAAGGTACTTTAAAGTACAGTTGCCTTTTTCAGTCCTCCCTTTTAGTTTCCTGGAGGATTGCCTAGACTACTCCATATGAATAAAAAACTTGAAACATATTGGTTTCTGACATCTTTGTAGGAAATCTCTTTGTAAAAGTGAAAAATACCAAAATGAGTTGATTGCTATTTTTACCATCAGTTTTAATCTCTGTAGATTGTTTAAATTTCAAAACAGTAAAAAAAGAGACTTTTTCCTCTGCATAAGACCACATGTGGAAGCAAGTATAAAAGTTGAAAACAGATAAACTGAAGCAAATTTTAGGAAATATTAAAAGAAGTTCAAATTGCCTATGGAAATTCAGGTGTTTGTACATTGAATTGAATAATTACATTAATTTAGAGGAGAAAATGATAGCTCATGAACTGAATTTCCAGTTAGAAAGAAATATCTTACTATGGATTTTGAGTAGTTAAACGAAAAGCTTTTTGCACTTGAGTTATTAGCTGTGAAGTAAGAAGTAACATGAATACTCTCAAAAATCAGCCCATTAATTGCTTTCTCATGAAATTGTTGTTTATTGATTGGAGCAAAAACTGGAAAAATTATTTATGCATAATTATTGAGGAGTGTGACTAGAGCATTGTGTTGTTTTCTGGCTTGTTTATTGTATATCCTGAAAGAGGATGCAACTGGAACTACAACTGAAACTGAGGTGATGGGAGCCAATGCAAGTGTAAGAAGTTTCAAAGCTGCCCACAAAGGGTCCCACCTTACCCTGCTCACACAGCTTCTTGATAACCCTGAAGTTTGGAAGGGTCTAGCAAAGAGAAACAGTAGTCTGAAGGAATTTCAAAGTTCTGTAAAGAATTATCAATTAAAGCCTACAGTACTACACTGGGGAGTCTCTCAAGGTTCCTTTGTCAAGGCTGGTTTATTGTCCACATAGTTTGTTAAAAAGCTTTTAGAGCCATTGTGGTCGATTGGATATGTGTGGTTGTTGTAAAAGTGCAGTAAGTCAACATTAAAGTTCTCATGAAATTTTAATTTCAAAAAATTAAAAGCACAAGTGCTGTAATCAGTTCATAAAATAAAATATTTGAGTCTCTGACCCCATGCTGCCTGATGGGGATCAAGGAATGCTGCAGTGTTTTATTTTCTTTCTCTCCAGGTGTGTATTTGTATTTTTCCTCTGTACACATAGTCCAGTGCTCTGTGTTAGTGAAGTATTTCTGCATTACAGATAAGCATAATATCCAGCCCTAATGTTTTGTACTTATGAGAGTGTGCTCTGTGTGAAAAACACTCTGGCAGTAGTCAGCTCCATAATTTGACAGCTTACTATTTACTGCACTTTCCTGAAAGCTTTGGAGTTTGTGCTAAGTCACATACATTTTCCAGATATTTTTATATTTTTTCACTTTTACGATCAGAAGTGAGTGAAGGCTGACATATTTCTTCTAAAAAAGTTGCTTACTGAGTTTTTGGTAAAATGAATGTATTAAGTGTGGGCCTGGAGAAAGAGTGTTTCTCATGGACTGGACCTTTAGCAAACAGAGTTATGTGAATTTCAGTTTTATTTTGTTGTTTTGTTGTTTTTTCTTCCCTTAAGCTTCTCACATTCACCTGTTCTGTTCCCACCACCCCAAGAGTTATAATCTCTATTTTTCAATGTAGTACATATTATTTTCTTTTTCCCTTAATCTATCTCAATCTCTGCCAATTCTCCATCAAATCAGAAACCATTTTGAACTTGATTGTTGACTTGATCATTTGTTTTTACCAGCATATTTCAGGGTTTGGCACCAAGTTTTACAAGCTCAAAACCTTTTAAAGTAACAATATAAATCAACCCTGAAAGTGGTGAAATGTATGGACACTTAAAATACAGCATCTTTGCACAAGGCTGAAATTATGTAAAAGGCTTAATGATCCATGCGTTTACTCGGTGTACAGATGGATGACAAAGCAATGTCAAGACTCCCTCAGGACTATAACAGAAAAGAAGTTTTTTGCCTTCTTTTAAAACATAGAACAGAAAAAGTTTTGAAATGTAAACAGTTCATAAACTGCATTGCTGGCATGCAGAATACAATCAATTACCTAAAATGTTCAGTTAATTTAGAAATACAATTATGTATCTTCAAAATATAATCAGGCATATGGACAGGGGTGCTAAAAATTGATACGGAAAACTTATTTCCAAGCAGTAATTTTTCTATGCTGGAAGGAATTATTAAGAAGCTTGTAAATATTAAATAATTTGAAGGAGAAAAAGAAGACTATTATAATTTATGTCATCCTGAAGTTTGAGTGGCATGTAATGTTGTTAGCTTCAGAGAGGGAATTATTGTATTTCTGAAAGTCATCTGCAATGGAGGCCTGTCATAGTGTAATTAAGAAATAATGACTAGACGAATTTTAGAAGGAATGCAGCTTGCAGATGATATATAATGACAGGGAACATAAACAAAAAACCCTGGATAACCTACCACCTACCTCTTGAATAATATATTTTTTGGAAAAGTAAAACAGTCACAAAGGCAGAATGTGTCTGATTTTGTGTATTTTCTTACCACCTGTTGCAAGAAAAATCTAATGCTTGTTATTTCTATTACTCAGGGTTACTGTGTGAGTGAATAAAAGTTACTTTCATTGAAAACTATGACCTAAATCCTCATTACTTCAGTCATAGCAGGACTGGAATTGCACTTAAGGGGAATATGTCGTGGTTCTAATTCACAGTAAATTGTTGCAACAGTTCCTATCTCCAGTATGGATCTCAGTGGGATTTGCTCATATTGGGTGTACTTTTAGTTTTTTTCTTTTAAATAAATATAATGATTGCTAAAATCCTCTAGAGAAGTTATTTGCAAACTATGGGCTAGTGAGTTTTGTCAAGGTATTTCTTTCTCCATCCAAAGGTGTCTTTCCTAATTGTGTTTTAGGATTTGCTTCATGCAATGAAAAGAGCTGAAGCTTCCTGTCAGCAGTGCATGGACAATGATGCAGTTTTGTTGATCTCTACATCAACACTGTTGTATCCCATTGCAGGCTTTCACTTCTCCATCAGAGAGAACAAATGTTTCTCTCTGGCAGTTTATTTTACTTAGCATTTTGTGCAAAACATTGATTCAGATCCTGATAAAGTAGATAGAAACCAATTTTCTACTATCATATATTTTATTTGTCTGCTATCTGTTTAATCTAGTCTGCATCTTTATCTAAATTAACTGTCATTTGGAAAAAAACTTTTTTCTTACCAATATAGACTACATTTAAAGTTCTAACATAGTGCAATTTTAAAAAAGAAGATTAAAGGAAGGACCCAATGCATTAGTTTTCTGTCTAATTTGAATCAGAGTGGTGCTCAGATCTTTTGTAAAACACATGTAAAGCAGAGTATGAGAAGGTTATCAGAAGAAAGTAGAAGCATTTGCCCCTGAATGGTCATGCAGAAAGCTGAAATAGTTAGAAAGTTTTTCTAGCGAGAAGCTAATGCTTCTTTCTTACTGAAATTTTTTTTCTTGGATAAGATGCACAAAAGTGTTCCAGTCCAACAGAATGACAAGGCCATATTTTTATTTTTACAGAGATTAATTTGCTATTCAATTATAACAAGAAGATTCTAGATATAAGCACAACACAATGCTTTTATTTCAAAGGACTTGATATTCAACAGATGTTTACTTCAGCAATTAAAAGAAAAAAGTTAGTTTCAGTTTCCAATTTCTTGGTAGTTTGTAATCTTTGTCCCAGCTGGAACGGAGCATGTAGTTTTCCTGCCGAGATGCTATGGAACTGCAGACACCTTTCTCAGAAAGTGGTGATAAGGTACTGGAGGAAAACTTGATTTCATCTGAGGTCAGCTTCCAAACCCCACTGATATAATAGTGCTTAAATTAATTTGCTATGTATGCAATATACATTTAATTACTGCACAGGTTAATGCACCAGATGAGCCTTTTGTTAGATTTGGGGGAACAAATGGTGCTCTGGGCATTTCTTTGTTTCTCAGCAGGGGCAGTGTGCTGTCAGAGGAAACACAGTATGTGCATTTAACAGCAGTGACTGAATGCCAAAACAGAAAAAAACTTTCTCAAACAAGGACCTAGTGCTAAACTTCAATTTATTTACACCCTAAAAATAGCCAAAGGGTAAGGACAGCATAGTCTTGATGGAAGCAGTAGAATGACAGAAAGAAACCCTGTCTGAATTAAAATCCTCAAGGTTTAAAATACGAAAGAGTTACATAATCTTAACACCAAGGTGCAAATGGTTCTGATTTGCTGTTCATCTCTTGATAAGGGTTTTCTGGGTGTCCTTTTGTTCACTCTGGTTGTTTCAGCCCTCTCCATAACTGAAACCTGAAGTGTAAACTTGAAGTGGCACTGCCCTAGGGGGGCACCTCCTCTGTGTGGAACCCCTGGTTGCAGTCACTCACTATGACATGAGAAAAATGCTGAAAAACTGTCAGTCACATTCTAAATGAAGACCAGCCAATCATCCCTGTGCTTTTCATAGCGTTTAAGCTTAGTGAGATGGCTGGTAATACTTCACTTTCTGTTATCCATCTATTGGAAATAACTTCTGAAAGGTTTAATAAGATAGCTGGGAGATGAATAAGATGTAACTGTTCAGTAATATAACTTCCTTGGATGTTTTGAGAGGCAAATATTTGTATTTGCAAGAAATAATAATCTAACTATGATTCTCAATAGGGTGTCATAAGATTTTCAGCCAGAACAGTTTGGGAGTACATCGTTTCAGGCTATTTATTCCAGAAGTGGGAATAGATGAAATTCTCCAATGGGATTGAAAAAGTTCCATAATGACACCATAAGACATTAACTTAGCAGTTGGAAATAACATTTATGAACCACTGGAAGTTAAGTTCTCATGGGCTTAATATTTTCTATAGCCTCATAAATCTGATAGAGACATAATCTCTTTATTAAGTCAGAAATTCTATTTGTTTTTAGAAGAAATCGACGATTCTGCCCCGAAATAAATGAGCTCTCTTCATGGTAAACAACTTTGCACACAGGCAATACTAAGAGAATCCTCCACATGTAAATGATAAAATATTAAGTCTCTCCTTGAAATTCAGTGTAAAAAGAAACAAATACACCCTCAGAATGTGGACAAATGTCTATGTTAAGATTAAAGGTATGCATTAATTTTCTAGGTCCTGTGGATTTCAGATCTTCATACAGGTGGTTTTGGTGCCACAAAACTCTAATCACAATAATGGAGTTTGGCTCTGGTCCTGCAGAGTCCAGCACCCTCTGTCCTTTGTGCTTGTGTGACCCCTAAATGGAAATGGGGGAGTTTATTTGGGAATTTGTGAGCTGAGCAAAACACTGTCCTGGTTAATTCAGACCACGATGTTTCTCCTGTTTTCAAGCTCTAGTTTTGTCCTAGGTTGAGCAGGAAGTGAGGTTTTTTCTTGGGAGGTTGTGGTCAAACCAATCAGTGCTTGGATTTGAATATTGGCACCTGGTTTGGCCACTGAAGGTGTGGACCGCCTCTGAGAACACACAGGGGTTAAAAGAGCGGAGAGTGCCCAGGAGAACTCTCTTGGTTCCAGTCTGTGAAGGAGGTCAGAGCTCCCCTGCCCAGCCAGGGCTGGGTGAGGGAGGGGAGGCCATGCGGCCTGGTAAGGTAGGCCGGAGCCTTGGGCAGAGAGGGGGATGAAGGCCCTGCAAGATGGAAGGGTGGAAAATAGAGAGAGGCATCGGGCCCCCCCATCCCCNACAGTGGTGAGAGCACTGGACATGGAAGGAAGAGGTCACGAGGGCAGATGTTCTCTGGGCGGTGCCACGAGTGACACGGAAACACAAGAGGTTTCAACTGTGTTTCCGGGGGAAGTCTGTGGTGCAAGGGGGGGACTCCTCTCTCCCTGATGGACTGAGAGCTGATTATCTGAGGGGCGGTGATGGACTGAAAGTTGATTATCTGAAAGGGAGGAGGAGGGGGAATGTATTTGGAAGGTTTTCATTCTGAAGTTTTTTTTTTCTCTATATATTGTAGTTAATAAAGTTTCTTTTTTCCCCTCTTTATTCTTAAGCTGGAGCCTGCTTTGCTCTATTCCTGGTCACATCTCACAGCTGCCACTGGGGGAGTGTATTTTCATGGGGGCACTGGCATTGTGCCAGCGTCAAACCATGACAAGTTTATAGAGAGATTTTACTTAATTCCTATTCTCTGGGTTTGCTTTGGTGGAACTATGTTTCAAGGAACAGAGTGGGCATAGTGTTATAATGATAGCCTTTGCAGATTACATGCATTTTCCATTTTTCAGTCTTTAATTCAAGATGTAGCCAAGTCTTCCCCAAGCAGGTTCTAGAGAAACACAGTTTATAGAACTAAATTTTGGAAATCTCATCTGGTGAAGGAGAAGCTTCTATAGAGATGATTGCTGGCAAGAAATAAGAAATTGAGTAAGGATGGAGAAGTAATATAGGGCTGACACACTTGGGAGTAAAGGTAGAGGATGGGACAGGAAGGGAGGCAGAGTACTTGAGAGGGAAAGAAGTGTGGGGTTCAGGAGGGATCATAAGGGAAAAGTACAGGCGTAACTTTTGGTTACACCTTTTTATTTTGAGAATTTCAGTGTCTCAGTTTCTGCCAGTAACATGGAATAACGTTTGCTAGGTCACTCACTGTGCCACGCTGAAGTGTCCCTGCACCCCAACAGGGCCTTGAGGAGAGGGAGCACCTGAATGATCTCCCAGACACTAAATGGTAGCTTTTTTTTAAACATGCGCTTTTGTCTTGTGATATTTTTTTGTCTCCAGACTGTATGCATTGTTACCTGGATTTACACAGTTTAGAAGTCTTTTAGTTGATGAATTTTACTTACACCAGAATACAAATGAAAATGTAGTGTTGTACCATGAAATTAGTTTGTCCCTAAAGTGAAAGTGGGTTGTATGATGCAAATTGATAAAAGTGATTCATTATTAACGTATTTAGGCACTGTTAGCTGCAAATTGGTGACAGGTTAGATAACAAAATGCTTACACGAGTTGAAGGCATAAATTCCATTGTATTTAAATAGTGTTTGTAAACCTCTTACATGCTATAGACGTCTGTATCTTCTGATGCACTGAGCTAGAGCTAGGGAATCATAACTACCAGCAGTGCCTTGAAAACATTTTTAATCACTAATTGCTACAGAGTTTTTTAATGCCTAGTGAACTTCATAGCTATGGGCTGGTATTTGACCTCGGTGTTCCTAGCAGCTCTGGCAATGTGGATCCTGTGCACATCAAGTAAAACACCCTGGGAAATCTCATCAAATGAGTTGTTAGGCATTAACTGTGTGCAAAACATCAGCATCAGCTTTTCAGTTTGGGTAAATCAGCCAGGTACTCATGGCCACAGACTATGTTGCAAAATGTGATTGCTAAGTGGAAAAGCTTTGGAATAAATGGACATGGAAACCAGTTGTAATGTAAAGGCTGTTAAGGGAATTAGTCTCTTTTATGTAGCTGTAGAAAATACTGCATGAGATTAATCCTTGTTTTACTTTTACAATTGGAAAGGCTCACATGGATCTGCCACCATGCAATAGTTAAAAATGAGGCAGACACCATGCCCTGATTCATATATATAATGGACTCTCTGATCTAGTCATTGTGCTTACACAGCAACTGATTTCTTGCATTTTTGAAAGAGTACATGACAGAATTTACATGCAGCTCTCTTGTCTGGGGCACATGTGTGCATTTTTTTTGAAGCTGGATAAGAAATAACAGGAAGGGATGTAGCTAATTCTTCAGAATTTGTGTGGATTAACGAATCAAATCATTTAGTATTGTGTATATACTTGATTATTACAGAAGTATCTAGAAATGAAGGGAACGAATAGAAAGTTAGGGAAATGGCTGTCAAAACATTTGGATTTCATATTCCTCACAGTAATCCATATTTACTCTTTTTATAGGAAAATCAAAGGACTTTTTAAAATTGAAATTCCATGAGCTGGAAGTAATGCTTTCTATTAGGGTATTCTCATGAGGAATATTGCCTTTTATTGCTCTTGTGTTAAATTCTATTTTTAAAAGAGGGGAATTAAAATATAAAGATGAGATAATGGTGGATTCCATTCCTGGAGTGAGTAAGCAGCTTACAGGAGACTAGCTGAGACCTTCATCTTCCTTTAGCTGCAGTAGCAAGTCTGTCTGATTTACTTTTGTATGTTGCAGAACTGCATCTTTGTAATGGCTTTTCCAGTATTCTGCTGCTGAAACTTTCTAGCTTAAGCATTGGTGTATTTTGGAGGGACGAAAGGAAAAGGGAGGGAATTACTTTACTTAGGTTCACTGGGAGTGACATTTCTTCTGTTATGAATGCTGCAAATGATCCCTTACCCTAATTTTGTAACTACAGAAAGTTGGCTTGAGTTCCTTGACCGTTTCACAGAGTCACCTCTAACAGTACTGGTTTTCATGGAGCTGTTTATGTAGCACTGTGGAGGACATGAGCACAGTTGTAAGGGTGACACTCAGAGGTAGCATCTTGCATGGGTGACTCATATAATGAGAAATGACAGCTGACCACAGGGATGAAAGGAGAAGGCCTAAACAGGGCAAGGGGAAAAATGAATAGAAATGGATACATCTCCACATCACTGAGCAATCATTGAAGAAAGAAATGAACTGCTGTGTTTTGCCCCCTCAGTCATTTAATACTCTGACTATATATGTTTATTTATCATTTATTTATAATTTTTACACCCCCATCCCTCTTATTTTTTGAGACTCTCTGGCAAATGCTGACTTGCCTACATCAAAGGCACATTAAGATTACCAATTTGATTGCTGTTTCTGTGTCACCATGTGAGTACAGTCAGAAGGCATCTGTACCAGTGTGTTGGAGTTGAAGGGGATTTTATGCTTGCCCTTTACTCCCTGTTTTGCTGGTAGCATTTGTACTCTCATTTGCCTTCTCCCTCCCTGATGGATTTCATGGTTGGGAGTAGCACCTGTGGCCACTCTGTGCTCTGACAGCTGCAACACTCAGATGCCAAGCTCTTGAATGTATTTTTTCTGTTGCTGTCATGTGGGTTAGAAGAGAGCTTCCAGGCAGACATCTCAGCTGTGTCAGTGTTCATTGCTCACAGTCAGACAACAAGGCATTATTAACTTTTCACAATTTCATTCATAGTACACTCATAGGTGCAAAGAGTTAGCTTTTTAGCATGTGCAATTCTAGAGAGTAATTCTGGTCTACTGTTCAATATGTTTAAAACTCTTTTTAGATCATCATGTGCTCTGGACAGTGTTGATAGCTTTTGTTCTCTGCATGTGCTCAAGAACACTCTGGGTCTGTGGCAAATTAGGAATACTCATAGAAACACCTCATCAGCATTTCTTCCTTGACTGCTGCTGGGAGTGTTTGGGAGTACCTGGAACCAAGCATGGCTGGCTCAGCTAACACATGACCAGAAAGGAGGCATTGTTAGTCAATGCCCCAAGCACAGCTGTAGGTTTTTGTTTGTTAGGATGTACATGTGCTTTCTGATACAGCAGCCTCTGCATAAAACCAGCTGAGATGCCTTTGGGTTAGGATTAGGGTTAGCAAAGGATACTAAAGTCAACTCTAAGTTTACTTTGGATCATGGAAGAGGACAAGTTTCTATTGCATTTATTTGAAGGAGATGATTTTTTCCTCCCTTAATTTCTTTGCAGCTTTATTTTTCCTTTTAACATTCTGGAGAGGTATTTTGAAGTATAACATGGCTAACACAGGCTCATTCCTGAATTACACTGAATAAGAAGTTTATAAAACCTTGACTTTGTGACCTTATTGTTATTTAATGTGTGCACTGGTACATGGCAATATGCTGTGCAGCTTTGTGACTGGACAGGAAAAACCTCTTGAAAGCACTAAGGATTCCTATGGCCTAGAAATGCTGTTTGAGTGTCAATGGAACTAGATATTCAAACAGACCTAAAAACTCTACCTCTCCAAGACTTGTTGTGAATTTAAAAAGCAGAACTAGAATTAAAAATTGCAATTCAAGTTTGATGAGATAAATTTAGAAATATCACTAATTGCTTCCCTGTCACAATCCAGTGAACAATATCTTGTAACTCCATTTCCATTCAACGGACTGTAAGTTGGAGAAGAGGTAAATGCAACTTTTCTGCATGAGATATAAAGACATTTGTGGGAAATCATATTTCCACTAGTGGACTTATGCTCTGCATTCTGTTCAGCTTCTTAATGCTGAAGTTTGCATACCAAGCTCCCAGTTTCAATATTCGCATGATTTCTCTCTGAAGATGATTAATTTATACAGACTCTCTTGTACAGAGCTCTAGGCTTCAGAAAACTTTTTGTGGAAAATGGGCACACAAATTATTTTGACTCATAAAATTTAGTGAGGCAACATCATGGAAAATATAGTCTCTTTTCTGTTGTAAGCAAAATGTGTTGAGGGGAGAGATGACCTTCGGAGATAAGGCTGAAATCAAGCAAAAATGCATTCTCTTCCTATTTCACATCGAGGCTGATTTTTTATCAGAACACTTGGATGCATTTAGAAAAGGAATTTAAGAACAGGGATGGACCTTCAAATGTACCTGTGTGACTCTAAACATTACCTGGCCAATTATTATTCCCCTGTTTGTCATATACTGGTATTTGAGGTGAAATCTGAGTGTGATCAAGGTAGTTAAATGCCTTGTGTGCAGTCTGGAAGAGGTATTTCTCTGTGTATAAATGTGAAAACTTTTTTTTAAATAGGACGTTTTAATGTAAATGAATATTTTTTGGTTTTTACAAATTTATTTTGTACACATATAAAAAGCATATTTCAGTCTATTTTATTTCTGGAGCAAACGAGCTCAAAAGGTTCTTTTTATCCTCTGCTTATATATAGTCAAGTTCCCACTGAACCACAAAGCTGCTTAAGGACCTGCACACAGTCATTTGTATACAGGGCAAAAGACTTGTTGGCTGTTTTGCTGTAAACAGAGCAAAGATCTCTTTAACTCAAACAATCCTCTCCCCCTCTGCAAATCACAGACCATATGAGCTTATGGGTTTACAAGCAAATCCAGCCTGCAGCTGAGGATGCAGGGCTGAGCAGACAGTGCTGTTGGGCTGGGCACTGCCCGTCACTGTCTGTGTGTGCTCTGAGCATGTCCTGCATTTGTCTCTGTGTCACTGTTTTTGCTGCACCTGTGCTTTATCTTCCTACAGCCCCTACAAGGCATATTTTCTGCACCCCACTTCATGGTTGCTGCTATATTGTTCTGTTAGGTCGTGATGTACAGAACTGTTGAGGCAACTGGAAGAAAAGGAAAGAAAAAAAAAAGAAAAACAAGACTGTATTTCCCCAGGGATGTAATTCCTGCTGCTTGTAATGGGCTTTATAATTAATAGAGGTTAATTTACCTGGCAGTGCTGTACTCTGGTACTCTGTTTCCCATGCACTGGGCAGTATCACACTCAGAAGTGCTAGGTCTTTTACTTAAAAAAAAAAAAAAAAAAAGAAAATCAATATGTAATAATAAGCAATAAGTATTACATGTTATTACACGCATAAGTATGCCAGCTGATGCCTGATTATGTTATGTGTGATTTATTTTTTGACAGCAGTGTGACATTATTTAGTTCTTATGATCAGGCAGGTGTCAGCCCATAGAAAATGTTTGGTAACTCCATTTCCTAGAGTTGGTACAAACGACTTGAACACACCTCGTGTAATTTCAGCAGAGATGGAAGATGAAGAGCCACTGATTCATCTTGTTGCTCAAGATGTGTCTCTGCCAATTCATGTTGAGTGTTCTGTGTTAGAAGGAGCAGTGTGGCAGCTCGTACAGCCATCCTGAGAATTTGGCTGTGAGAATTCCCTGACTGGCCAGAGGAAAGCAAATATAGCAGGAAGTTAAAAGGGTAAATGTCCCTGAAGTGCTTGTTACTACTCATGATTTTTGTGCCTTAGTTTCACATGGGATTTTTGAAAGTGATCTGCTTTGAAAGGCTGATTTTTTTTTTCTGCTGTGCACCATATGAAAGTCTAACTGTTCTAGCAGCTTTCCAGGCTTTGATTTGTTTTGGATTCTCATGACTGCTTAGTTTTGGAGGGTTAGGGAGGATGTATCCATGACAAATAATGTGCTGGCTTCTGTAATATTGGCATTGCTGAAGATAGCTTAGATTTTGTTTCTGAGCTTACATTAGTATTGAAAGACTGAGGCTTTTAAAAGGTCTGGTACCACAGGCTTTCCTGGCCCCTGCTCTGCAGCCTGGGCACGCTCAGATCCTAATCCCTGCCTCTGATGGTCCTGAGACAGTGCCAAAAGAATCAGATGGCCACAAAGAGAGTTCTTGGAAATTTGTCAGTGACTGGCATGTTAATAGCCTTAAACTACTTCATAATAAAGCAGTAACTAGAAGCCTTTAAAGTCTACCAAATTTTTAGTCTTCCAATATTGAAGCGTTAAACTGCTTTGTTTTACCTGGTGTGTTCACATATATGAAATTAATAAGAGCATTCTTCTGGAAGTGTCAAAGGGGTGGCCATGAAGGTTTTCAAATAAGGAGTACTTCCTTACATGCAAAGCTCTTTAGGTTTTATCCTGCAGTTTTCCTGATTTTTCTCTAAAAAATATGCATCTGCAGAACTGACTGTGGAGATATCTTAAGGCCCACTATTTTCGTCTCTAAAATAATAAAATATATTCAATCAATTTTAGTTTTGAAAGGAAGCACAGGAACAATTTTCTTGAAATTCATTTCCTATTGGTATGAAATTTTTTGTGTTTTTTCTTTTTCCTCTTGCCCCCAAAATCCATCTCATATTTCACAGACGAGGAAACAGAGTGATGGTGTGTCACATCCAGTTATATCAGTCACTTTGGCAGTCATTACTGACACAGCTTAATGCAGTCTGACTGATGTAATCAGACATGATGTCTCTCACAATGTACAGTGTCACCCTGAGAAATATAAAGAGACACAGGTTTCAGAAAAACAAAGTTAAGGGTTGTTTTACAAAAGAAATAATAACCCATGGCATTGTGTCTGCAGACAGGCACCAAACCAAGTATGTCCTTCTGGACAGAGCCAGACAAGTGTGCTAAATTCATTTCTTTAGGGAACATGTGGGTTTTTTTGGGCCCACTTGAATAAACCTCATTTATAAAGGAGTCAATGCAACTTTCTGCAACAGTAATTTCTCTTTCTGTTCCTCACTTAAAGCACAATGATGTCCATTTCAAAAAGGTATTTTGAGTGCTTCCCATTTGGGGATACCCAGCTTGTGACCTCCACAGTGTTTCTGGTTTCAGTGAGCTGATCTGACATATCTCACGTTTGGCTTTCAAAGTTGAGAATGTCCAAACGACTAGCCACAAAAAAGGACATTTTAACTTTGGAAGGCACTGTGTAGCATCAATGCATAATTTGTTTCCATCTTGGTGTGTTCATTGATGGCATTTTGAATTTATTTTACTATTTTCACAGTTTAGTTGCTGCAGCTGAAGTGCTCAGATGCAAACAAAGCTTGTATTTGCACTCCTTGATGTGAAGTTAGAGCAGAGACAACTTCTCTGATCATTAGAGGCAGGTGCTCAGCTGGACCTGATGATTTCACAAGTTTGTTTGCATTTATTGATCCGAATCTCAGCTTTAGCTTTCCTGGCCTCTAGAACAGCAGGTGAATTCTGAGGTCTACTGAAGTCAGTCCCAAGCTTCCCATTCTCTTCAGCAGGGCAGGCTCAGACGTGCAGAGGTCACTCCAGGGACTTGCTCAACTTGAAGTTGTTTGAAAAAATTGTCCAGCTGGTTAAAGTGACAATTGGATAAGACATGCCATGTGAAGTGTCTCTGAAGGATGTTGAGCCTGTGAAAAACCACCTATTACTATGACCTAAGTAAGTGAGAACTGAAAATTCCTTTGAAATGGAAAAAATATTGATCAGTAATAGTGAGAGAAACACTTGTTCATACCTTAAAAAAAAAAAAAAAAAGGGGCTATAAGCCTTTATTT